>JBBHKE010002761.1:0-39511 GCA_037447655.1 Zygnema cylindricum | reverse complement strand
TACATTGACTGTCCTAATACTAATTAAACATTACTAATAATTGTACTAACACTAACTATACAGACTAATAACTCTATATATCCTAATTACATCGACTAATTAGTGTACCAATACTGATTATACAAACTCATAACTTGACTCATATTAAATATACAGACTAATAGCTGTGCTAATACTTATTAAACATACTTATAATTGTACTAATACTGATTATACTTGTTAATAACTGTACTATTACTAATTTTGCATTACTAATAACTGTCCTAATACTAATTCTACATTACTAATAACTGTACTAATCCTTATAATAATCCTAATTATGCAGTTACAAAGGATAGTAATACTAAATATACAGATTAAGCACTTTACTAATACAAGATATGCAGGTTAAGCACTTTATTAAAACTAAATATACAAACTAACAATTGTTCTAATCAATAATCATACATACTGATAGCTGTACTTATACGAGATATTCATACTAATTATTTGTGTATTATCTGTATTAGTCCAGCTATTAGTACATATAATCAGTTTTTGTACTGTCATTTTCAGTAAAGCTAGTAGTACGCATAATCAGTATTAGTAAAGCTATTAGTGTGTGATTACAATTATAGGTTTGTATCATTAGTTTTGGTACAATTATTATTCTGTAAAATTAGTATTATTATAGCTATGAATTTGTATAACAAGTATTAGTACAGATTTTAGTATGTATAATTAGTGTTTTATAGTTAGTAGTTTGTATAATCAGTATTGGTTCAGTTATTAGTCTTTATAATTAGTATTAAAACAATAAGAAGTCTGTGTAATTAGTATTGATACAATTATTAGTCTCTATAATTAGTGTTAGTACAGCTATTAATAATGTTTAATTAGTAGTAACACCGTTATTAGTCTATATAATTAGTGATACAACAATTATTAGTTTGTATAATTAGTCGTAGCACAGTTTTAGTTTGTATAATAAGTGTTATTACAGCTATAGTATGAGTACAGTTATTAGTCTATATAATGAGTGTTAGTGCAATTATTTGTATTGTATAATTAGCATTAGGACAATTATTATATAATCAGTATCTGTAGAGTTATTAGTCTATATGATTTGTATTAATTCAGTTTTTGGTATGTGTAATCAGTATTACTACAATAATTAGTCTTTGTAATCAGTTAGTACAGTTATTAGTCTGTATAACTTGTGCTGACATAGTTATTAGTCTGTACAATTAATATCGGTACAGTTTTTTGTCTGTATAATTAGTATTAGCACATTATTAGTTCGTGCATTACTAAAGTGTTGCAATACTAGAGGATTTTTTACCACACCTAATTTGGTGAGTTCCCTTATCTCAAACCTAAAACAAAAAACCCAAAACATAACTTAGTTAACATTTTGCCAACAAAGCCACACAAACGGTATGAAACTCTTTCTTTTTTTTGTGTGTCATTTTTCTTTTCTCTTCTTACCACATCTAATTGGTGAAACGAAAACCGCATCACAGAGACCACCAGGACTTAGAGAAATAATGGGAAAAATGGAGCTTGACTTCTGACCACGAATAGTATGGAAAAGGAAGATTCTTTTAAGGAATTGAGAGTAAAATAATCATCGAAGTAAAAACCGGGATCCAAAAACGCCAGGTATAACCTGACATGAGTAATTATTTTTTAGAGAGAGAGAGAGGGAGAGAGAAGGAGAGAGAGAGAGAGACAGACAGGGAGAGAGAGATTTGCTTTGCAGTGAAGGAAGAGGGGAGCACTACCAGCAAAGAGTGCGAAAAAGGTGACCCTTTTTTTTTCCATCGGTGTTTTTTTTTTATAAATTACATGTTCTTTTATGTGATTGGTCCTCTAGTTTGTTCATAAGTTTGCGAGGGAATGAACTCTTGTACGGTTCAAGTCCGTGCGCTTCGTTTTCGAAATTCTTCAAAAACGAAAAAGTGCAATCCGAAAATGGTGTCCGATGGCGGACGGCAGCTGCCGTCTGGTTTTCGCAGCTCTCGAGTTTTGACGCATAGAACTGCATCTTTTGTCCGCCGCTACGCTCCAAAACGGTCGAAACCGACCGTCCCAACCGTCACCGTCTCGATTTTTGTCATTTTATGAAATTTGGCGTACGAATCCCAAAATTTATGACATCGTTTTCCCCTTTTTTAATGTGTGAACCATGCATATATGACATCAGTTTTCCCCTTTTTCAAGTGTGAACCACGCAACCATTTCAAAGGCTCAAAGCTACACCGTGAATCGTTATTAGCGTTATTTAATCTATATCGGCACTCCAAAATTTTGACATTGATACCTCAAATAGATCAAATTACACTATTTAAGGACGTGGACCATAATCTGCCACGTTTCCTAGGCAATAAATTAAAATGAATGACGCTAATTTTTTCTTAACTCTAATAATTTCTGTAGTCTAATAACCATTCGCGGTGTAGTATACACATGGAACGGGGCTCTGTTGGTCAACGGTAAACCACTAAGAATCGACGCTTTCGAATGTGTTCAAGATAGACAGTGACGGTCGCCGCCCAAAGTGCTTAAAACGTTTTGGCGGCCGTCTGGTTCGACACATTCGTTCGGTTGGCGCACAAAATAACGAGTGCAAAACGTACGACATGTACTGTACCGAGGAATTGTTTGTCGTTTTAAACAATAATGGCGGCTCCACAGGAAATCCGTACTGTGATTCAAAACTGAAAATGTTAAAACCGACGACCATTTACGTCATCCTCAAACTTTGTCTGTACTTCAGTATGTAGTTATGTACTATGAGTCTTTTTTTGTCGTCTTCTATTATCGATCCACTGCCACGTTATGACAGCACATTTTCGAACTTCAAACGTCAACCACCCCGAGAGGCACTTAACATAACAATTGACGACGAATACGAATCCGTCTTCGCACGCACAATTTCAACATTTTCTCACGAGGGAAAGCACACGCTTTTATATTTTTTGCTCATCCCGCAAATATACGTGAAAACATGACGGTTGCCTCAGTGCACACCCTTTAAGATCAAAAGAAAAGCCACCATCATAGAGAGACCTCCTTTATTTAGCGCAACTCCGTTACAATTGTCATTCATCTAGAGAGCTACAGTACTGTACAGTCCTGTACACATGCTGTCTTTCTTAGAAAGCTTCCACTTCCGCGGCTACAAAATGTCGGCGGTTTTAAGTCCGTCGAGAGATATTATTGGTTCAAAAATATCAAGTATTCAACAGTAAATACTAAAAGTTAATAAAGAATCCCTCATGAGAGGAGTCGTCGACGATGGGAGTGAACAGTTAGCACTCTTGTCCACCAAGCGAACGCCACATGTCGGGGAATCCGACGCGAAACCGTTTCGCTCTCACAAGTTCGCACGACTGTCGAGGCAACTCCAAAACCAAACCCTAATTCAGTATGATACAGCCAGCCTGCCATGTGGCTCATCTCTAGCAATGCCACGTGGTTTTTTGGCATTCATGGCGCCTTTGACTGCAGTCACCATTATTGTACTGCTTTCTTTTCATGCAGCTTCCGTACGGGCGATCGAAATGGCTCCAGGAGACAGTAAGTCACGTCCTTCTTTTCCGCCTCTTTTCTGTTTCCTCATGACGTTTCCTTTCCAATGGCATCTGATCCGCTCACACGTGCGTACTATTCTCACTCTCATTGGCTCCTCTGGTCCACGTGTCACTACAGCAGAGTAATATCACGTGTGTAAAATCACTCTTATTGGCTCCATTGATTCCCATGTCAATCTCAGTTTTTGAGAAAAATGTATTCTCACTCACATTGGCTCGTCCGGATCCCATGTCCCTGTCACACCGCATCTGCACGTGCGTAAAAACACTCACGCAGGGAATTTATTACTACCATTCATGGTACATATCTCTAGAAAGATATAATGAACTTATGATTTGTTATCTTCAATGCAGCTAGAAAAACTCTGGATGGTTTACGACAGTTCTTTTCACAAGAGATATCTCCGTTTCGAGCTTCTATACCCTTCAAAGAAAGAGACTATTATGTAGTTTGCAAAGATCGTTATGAAGGGCAACTAGTGTTAGTCAATTGGTTCAAGGTGAAAACTTCCCTCTCTTTCCATGCCGCTAATATTTTCCAAAACTGGGACCTATGCTTCCAGGCCACCTACGTGGTATTTTCCCGTATGTTTGCGATTTGTCATGCTGCATGGTATCAGTTGCTAGCACGCGCGATATGGGGCACGCTTGCACGATTTTTAGCACGCGCGCACGGTATTTGACGCGGGCGCACGGTATTTTGCATGCATCACGATTTCATGCACGCACGCTTATTTTTGCTGCGCGATATCGTCAATTTATCCATTAGGGATGTGTACACGATTTGCGTGCACGTTTTCTTTGAACGTGTACTAATTTCGTGCGATATTTTTCGTTTTGTGCGTAGGTACACGATTTTGGAGTATGGACGCGAAGTATCGTTTGGTGATGAAGCCCGATTTTCGGGAGTACAACAGACGCTTCGATACCCTTCATTCATTTAAGTCGCGAACCCATGTAGGTTCGCGCATACATGTAGTTAGGGAGGGTTTTCACCCTCGCACGGTGGATTTTGTTAGACGTACGGCGGACGATGTTGGCCGCCTATTGGCCAACATCTTAAGTAGTTTCATTCATGTAAAGTAGGTTAGACTTTGGCTAGTTTTGCGCTAGGCGTAGCTTAGTTCCTACTAAGGCTAATTCTCATACTTAGAGAATTTAACTTTTGGACAATAATTTTCTCTTGGCTGCGGAGCTTTCTCTTGCTCTCTCTCTCACCGATTGCTCATGCTTTTTATTTGTTATTGCTAGCTAGCTATAGAGGCTAGATAGGTTACGAATATTTTCTCTTGTATTTGTGCCCACGTTTTTAATCCACACGGCCTAAGGCCACGTCCGGAAGGTTTCCCTCCAAACTTGGTCTTTTGGGTGAAAGTGTGGAATTGGAGATCGTGGGGGATCACATTTGGACCTTTCTATGCCTTCCTCGGGCAGCTTGACGGTTTGGTCGTGTGTTTGTGTCTTGTTTGTATTTCGGTTGGCTTGGAAGGAGTGTATTTTTGATCGGAATAGGATTTTCCCTTATTCCGGTTGGAATATTTCTTGCTTTGCTCTCAAAACGGGATAAATTTTGTAGGGGATGCGATAAAGACCAGAGAGCCTAGTGGCTACCTCTTGGCTTAGCATTCTTGTCCAAAAGAAACTAAAAAAAAAAAAATATATATTAAAACTATAAATTTTATTTTATGAAAAAAAAAAAAACATTTTGTTTTTGTTTTCCGCTATTTTTTTCTTTCAATCTTTGTCACTTATTCTGCTGCCACTATATTTATTGGAGTAAGTGTTAAACCTAAATTTTGCATCAAATTTAGGGTTTATCTGCAGAATTAGGGTTTTGGCTGCAAAATTAGGGTTGCAGCATATTTAGGGTTTATTCCTTTTGATTCCAGTCCTTAGGTCGGTATCCTTTTATTCTTTGGCTGCAGATTTGGAGTCTTGGCCGTCTAGAATTAGGGTTTGGCTTTGGAATTAGGGTTTTCCAAGTGGAATTAGGGTTGGCTGCTGGCTTTGGATTATTGTGGTCACAAGTTTGGCTGTATATTTGGAGTTTGAGCTGCCTCCTACTTTATTCTAACACACTTTTCCCATCTATCGTATTTGTGTGTCTTATTGTTTATTTTTTTTCCACCGAACGCTTTCTTCCCTTCCTTCCATTGGTCCCCTAACATTCCACGGCGTACATCTTCACGGTACGGACGGGTCTTGGGAAGGGTTATTTTGGAGACGCTGCTCGGAGAAAATTTCGTGGAGCGAATTTTATCCCAGGGAGCTCTGCAAAACCCGACTTGCTTCGAACAAGTTCGGTTCACCCTTAGTGCTCACCAGAGCACTAAAGGTGTCTGTAAGTAGCTGATGCCTTGCAGGTGCATAAGCATTCCGATTTAGTGTGGACACTCGTGTAGGGGATCGGTGTGGAGTGGTTCCATTGCGAACCTTTCTTATTGAGCATTTGCATTTTGGTGCTTTCCGTGCATGCTATCTGGCCCTGAGTGGCCTTGGAATTTCTTGTGACTATCTCGATTGGGATTTCTTGCTAGATCTTGCCGTGGGTGGCACTCTGTAGACCTTTTCCCGGCTGTGTTGTTGTAGATCTGCACCCTAGGGTGCCTAGATAGCAATTTTCTTGTTTATATAAATCTGGCCCTTTGGCGTTGCCTACTGTTTGCAGGGTAGAGGTTTTGGTAAATCGGCTTCTTGCTAGATATGACCATCGGGTCTTTATAGTGACTAAGTATGTTGATTGGACGAGTGGATTGGTCTGACACGTGTTGCATCTTGGTTAGGTCGTGCGAAACATTTCATTATTGTAGTTAGGGAACCCCTTTGTTTATGCCCACAGATTGGGATAACCTTCATTATTTATCCGGGTCCACCCGAGGAGGTACACTCTATCGTCCTCCGCAATTAAATCCTTCGGATTTTCCCGATTCGTTAACCACATCCGATCCGATTGCAGATCGCAGATCGCCGTCAGTGTAGTATGCTCTGACATCTACGTCATCATTATCCTTGGTTTCATCTAGGTCATTCCTAGAGGGGACCGAAGAAGACTTTCCGGAGGAAACATTTCTAACTCCTCACACTCGTAGGTTCCCTACCAGCCGAGCTTTGGCACAACTAGCGCATCCTCATCTTTACAAAATGGCTTCCACTTTAGAGGGATCCATGGATAAGATGCAATTTTGCTTTTCCAGATTAAATGACACCATTTTCTTATCGCATTTCCGGATGTTATACGACACGGAAATGAGGTATCTAGCCTTTAGATATCAGAATAGGTTTGACCCCCGTGTCGTCTTTTCCCTTCTTGGTCGATACCTCCATGGTTCAGTCCTCACTCTCTACACTCGCAAGTACGAGGATGTTTTTTCGATGACAAAGCATGTGGCTCCTTTTGCGGGGTTACCAGAAGTCTTCGGCCAAGTGGATATCCCATATCAAGGTGCGAGACTGGCTGTATTAGATGCTATCGGGACGAGTTCTATCTAGCTATCCTCGAGGTTCCTCGTTAGTATGCAGTGGCGGCCCGAGCGGCGGTCCTAACTAGAGCGGGGGGAACCATCCCTCTGCGTGACCCTCTCTTGGTCATGTTTGACATCCTCCAAGAGGAGTACCGGGTGCAAAAACCGGATTAGATCAAAGAGTTGATGAACTTCAAGCGTAGGCCAAGTGAAACTGCTCTTGCCTTACAAGCTCGGATTGAAACTCTGCGAGAGGCATTACCGGACCTCATGTCTGATGCGGAAGCTGTCCAAAAATTTGTGGGACAGTTTCAAGGTCCATCAAAGAGGTTTATCCAAAAACCACCTCAGCCAGATGTATGGACTGAAATTCACCTTTAAACAAGCGGCTCAATATGCGGTAGAGTATTAGATGCAGACATCGTGGTGGGACGCCCATGAGCGGTCCAAACCTCCTCACAGGTAACCCGCAAATCCATCTTCTCCTCCACCTAAAAACCCATGGCCCCCCAATAGGCCCCAAAAGACGCCAACCATGGGAACTCCACCCGTTAGTTCTGGAAACCGAATAAGTTTCCGATATTGAAAAACTGAGCAGGATGCCCGCATGTGTCCTGACAAGGCAACCACTTGCACTCATTGCCACCAAAGGGGACATTAGGTCTATCGATGCCACATCAAGGACCCTAATTTCACTTATCAAAATCAGATAAAGATCGGCGGAATTTCGGCCCGTTCCGCAAAACCAGTTATTGTGCCTAAGGAGACCGAGAAGGAGGAAGCTCCTCCTAAGATCTCTCGTAGAGAGAGAGAGAAGGCCGAGCTTCAAGCCACAATGGGGGCCATGATGAAAGAGCAATTTGCAGCTTTCATGGCGGAAATGAAACCCCGATTTACTAGGATGGCGATGACCGTTGTCCACATGCCGTCGTTGGCTGGGCGAACCCTTCGGGATTCCACCGTCCAACAACGGATGGCTATATTTGAAATGGGCTTAGCAGACCATAACCGAGTGGGCAAATTACAAAATTCGCGTGTCCCACTCTTAGTTGCAATAGAGTCTCTACCTCCCCTACCGAAAACAACTTCTACCATCGCGGCGGAGGCACTGACCATATTGGATGGCACTATTCATGAGGCTTATTGGGTGAAGGAGTGATTAAGTATTATTTCAGCGATGATGGAGGATGTACTAAAAGCCTTTCCCCTCGTTGATGAGGTCGTAGCAGCAGCTGCTTTGAGGGCTCTGTAGGTAAACCGCAGTCTTTCAGCGGTTCAACCGGTTAAAACGGAAGAGCGTCGTAATCTCGATCCCATATCAGTTTCCTTGATAACTCTCGGGGATCATTCTCACTGAATGGTGTTCACCCCACTCTTCCTCTCATGGACATCGGGGCCAAACCCGTGATGCTCAGATCCGGATTTGCGCTCAAGCTTGGTTTGACAACAAACAAGCTTCAAGCGACAGCTACCTGCCTTCTTACTTCGATTGGGACCATGGAGCCGGTCCTTGGAACCACAAAGGACCCGCTCATCTTTTGGTTTCAGACAGGAACCGAAAATAAGTCCATTGAAATTTCCGTCAGATCATTGGTCACTCAATGTAACGACTATGAGTGTTTGGTGGGTGAAGACGTTATATTCCAAATTGGCAGTGGCGTGGACATGCACGACCAAACATTTTCTTTCCCACCGACACACTTTCCGGAGCGCAAAATCTGCCTCCCTCTCATTTCAACCCGCCGACCTTTGCCCACTATGGCTCACTCGGCTACGGCTCTCCACGCATTTTTGGGGAACTCCGTTGGGGAGGAAATTTTCCTCTCTCTTTCGGCCGAAGAAATCATACCAGATAGTTCTCCCTTACCCGAGCTCTTTGCCGAACCGGGATTCCTTATCGATTCCGACACATTGGACCAAATCTATAAGTCTACATTACCTATACATTTAACACCTACCTTCCCATTCCTCCAGAAGCTACCAATCCTTCGGGGTTCCTCCCTATTAATTGGAAGCCTGTACATTTGAGTCCTCATACGAACGGGGTCATTATTTTAGACTTATTTGCTGGGATCAAAACTTCTCTACAGTGATGTTTACGGAATGGACTTCTCATTCGTCACTATTATACAGTGGAAATAGATGATATAGCTAAAAAGGCACAATTCCATTACTGCAATCTCTTACATTCCCAGTATCCACAACTGCTTCCAAAGTTTGCTTATTTGTAAAACTCTGAGACCTCCATTGGCCCTTAGAGTATGCAGATCCAAAAGAAGCTAATCTAGATAGTGCCGACTCCAAGTTAATATAAACCCAAGTGACTTTCCCCTTGACAGTTAGAACCCTAATATAGATTCCCCCTTGTGAAATAACACTTTTTGTGTGCTCAGTTCCACCACAGAATGCAAAGTTAGAATATGAGATTTGGACACATTCACCCACTTTGACTTTCCCTTAGAAATGCAGCCACCGTGGCAGACAAAAAACTCTGACCTACTACACACATGCGTAGCGTGGACTCCCTTGAGTCTGCAACAAAAAGAATCACTGAAAATGGTCAAGTAAATTTATTGTTATGGCTGGCCAAAGTTTGCCATTTATACAAGGTGCTCTCTGGGAGAGGCAGCTACTTACTAAAAAATTTCTAAGTCATATTCCCTCTCTAAAACTCTATCTACTAAAGTACGACACCTATCAAATTAGTGTGACGTACAGAAAAGTACTGGTGCCGGTGTACTTTCTGTACGGCCATTGTACGACATGGCCAAAATGTCGACACGCGTCAAATCAAGATTAGTTCATGTAATCTCTGAAATTCCCGTAATCCAATGTTATCACGCCACGTGTCATCTGACGTGGCAAATACCGTAAAACGCCAAAAGTACCTTTTCTGTGATCGCGGCGCCTATCGCGGCCGTCCGATCAAAACCGGCTATAATGCAAGCCGCTGAAATTCGATGCACTAAGTATATATTCGACGTTAAACGAATTAATCTACATGTGACAATTTATATATTTATCAAATGAAATACATATTAATATGTATCCTACGCCTAACGGTTAGAGCTAACGTCTAAATGAAATTAACGGACGGCAGGTACCAAGATCAATTCTTGGGTCCGTCAATTAACTTTTAGTATATATCTAATCCACCCCATGTCTTCTCTAGTGAGCATTAGGCAACCATGGCTCTAGCTCCCTATCAAGCCTTCAGTGACTACAACAAGTGTGGGGGCTTGGAGAAGGGAGTCAGGGACAGACTGCCTTTGCTCTTTTTCTATAAAGACCTAGAAAATACTCAAATATCAACACTCCCTTTATTTTCTAGTCTACTTTTTCAACTCTTACAAACAAATAAACAAACACTCCTTCCCCTATTTCCTTTTTCTTTTCCTTTTATAAAACTTAAGAAAAATACTCTCGTATTTAAAACAATGCATTAGATGAACTGAAATAATAATTGCATCACACATTTCATTTAGCACCTCACTTATCATAAATCCGATCAAAGATTTTATCCACCTCCTCTGTTTTTCATTCAACCAGAATCTACTTTCCCCTTTGCATATCCAATAGTCAGCCCCATCCCCTACCTACAACACATATCCGGATGATAACCCTTTTACAGGCACATCTTCACAAGTGACATCACACCAAGTAGTGATGTCAAATCCATCCACCCCCAAATATTCCCCAAAAACACTAGTCCCCACTAAGTTCCTCATAAGATCTACATCTTTCGTACTCATGTTTTTATCCATGATAATTACCCCATTTTCTGAACTTCCCTCACTCTCTCCCATGGAATTCTTTCCACTATTACTTTCTAATTTAATTCCCAATAAATATTTCTTCTCCCCTAAACCTTTAATCAAATATTTCTCTTCTCCCCTAACCTTTAAAACCTCTTCGAGTTTCACTTCTCCCCTTTCCTCGGAATCCGTTGAAGTCTCCCTTTCCGACCAGTTTTATGTTTCCCTATTATCAAAAAAATTATCCTCATTAATTTTATCTTTCCCGTTTTCACTTATGGATCCTAGAACTGACTTTCTCATTTCTAAGTCATACAATCTATACTCCTCGACATCCTCAAGTACCTCCTCTCTCTTTACTTCCCTTATACCTCCAAAAGCACACTGTTGCCTTCGTGCAATTACTGTGTGCTTTTCTCTCTTCCCCCTACTACTAATCCGGAAAAGCTCTAAAATATCTTCATCCTCTTTCTCCTCTTCCCCTTCTTCCTCCTCATCCACATTCCAACTTCTAAGTTTTTCCAAACAAGGGCATTCCTCCATATAATGACCCGGTTCCCTACAAAAGAAGCAAACCCCCTTTTTCAAATCTCCCCTTTCTTTTCCTCTCCCTCTCTTTCCACCAAAGTTCGGATAAGGTTTACCTTTGTCTTTCTTTCTCTCATCACGCTCTCGCTCGTCACCACCGTTCCTCTCATCATGCTTGCACTTGTCACCACCGTTTCTCTCATCACGCTTTCGCTCGTCACCCCCGTTCCTCTCATCACGCTTCCGCCAATCACCACTAGCTGAAAATGCATTGATCCTGTCCCTTCCCCTACGAAACTCCAAAGTGCTTTCCCTCACAAGAATTATCCCCATGGTAAAGCTCCAAGTCCATGAGGAGCCATCCATTGCCTACATATGACAAATGATGTTTTCCTACTCATCTGGGAGTTTCATAATTAGTGTATTAATCTTACTCTCCTCAGATTCTACATATCCCGCACTAGTAAGCTCAACATATACGTAGCAATATCATTGCAAAACTCTATCATGCTACCGCCTTTATAAACGTAGGCCTCTATTTCCTGTTTTACTAATTGCTGCCTTTAAATAGTCTCACTCTTATAAATCTGAATTAGTGCTTCCCATATCTGTGAAGACTTGGTTAGACTTAAAAGAGTGATAGCTATCGACTTAGACACATATCTAAGTATGAGATGTTTTGCTATAGTGTTTTTGTATTCTCATATTTTCCTGTCATTTTCTTCAGTTTTAATCCCTACATGTGGTACCATAGCTGAGAGCCTAGCTCCCCTCAACATAGGTGTCCCTTTTTCCTTCTCCCCTATTTCCCCATCCACGGAAAGATTTTTCCCTTCACCTTCCGTTGCAACTGAACTCCGGTTGATATTCTGGGCAGCCTCAGATGAATCTCCATAGTAAGCTCCTCCAATGCTAGGTGGCGGACATCTCAATTGTCCCAAAGTAATTCCCCATAAGTGCTTCTCGAAAAGCAATCCCGCCATTGTAAACTCCCAATAACTGAAGTATGTTCCATCGAACATAGGCACACTAGATGGTGGGCCCATAACCTGAAACTGTAAGACCTCCATTGGCCCCCAGAGTATGCAGATCCAAAAGAAGGTAATCTAGATAGTGCCGACTCCAAGTTAATATAAACCCAAGTGACTGACCCCTTGACAGTCAGAACCCCAATATAGATTCACCCTTGTGAAATAACACTTTTTCTGTGCTCAGTTCCACCACAGAATGCAAAGTTAGAATATGAGATTTGGACACATTCACCCACTTTGACTTTCCCTTAGAAATGCAACCACCCTGGCAGACAAAATACTCTCACCGACTACACCCCTGTGTAGCGTGGACTACCTTGAGTCCGAAGCAAAAAGAATCACTGAAAATGGTCAAGTAAATTTATTGTTATGGCTGGCCAAAGTTTGCTATTTATTGAAGGTGCTCTCTGGGAGAGGTAGCTTCTTACCAAAAAATTTCTAAGTCCTATTCCCTCTCTAAAACTCTATCTACTGAAGTACGACACCAATCGATTTTTTGTGTTGTACAGAAAAGTACAGGTGCCGGTGTACTTTCTGTACGGCCATTGTACGACATGGCCAAAATGTCGACACGCGTCAATTCAGGATTAGTTCCTGTAATCTTCGAAATTCCCGTAATCTAATGTTATCACGCCACGTGTCATCTGACGTGGCAAATACCGTAAAACGCCAAAAGTACCTTTTCTGTGATCGCGGCGCCTATCGCGGCCGTCCGATCAAAACCGGCTATAATCCTAGCCGCTGAACTTCGACGCGCAGTATTTGTTTCCCTATTGAAACAAATGCGCGGTATCCGTTCTCTCCGCGTACCGTACTGCCTACTAAATCAAACTGTATCGATGCACTAAGTATCTATTCGCTGTTAAACCAATTAATCTACCTGTGACAATTTATATATTTATCTAATCCTATACATACTAATATGTATCCTATGCCTAACTGTTAGAGCTAACGTCTAAATGAAATTGATGGACGGCAGGTACTAAGATCAATTCCTGGGCCCGTCAATTAACTTTTAGTATATATCTAATCCACCCCATGTCTTATCTAGTGAGGATTAGCAGCCATGGCTTTAGCTCCCTATCAAGCCTTCAGTGACTACAACAAGTGTGGGGGCTTAGAGAAGGGAGTCAGGGACAGACTGCATTTGCTCTTTTTCTATAAAGACCTAGAAAATACTCAAATATCAACAATTTGCATATGCACACGACCCTTCCACAAGACATCCCCATCCTTAGTAACCACCACCTATGGGATGTGGAGCAGATAAACCTTGTTTTCGAGGGGTGGGAGTGCTAAGGCATGTCTCGAGCTTGCAAAAGTCTTTGTTTGGCGGATCACCGTACAAAATTATTTTTTGAACTTCTCAGGATCCTTGATTTTCTCCAAACTAAAGACCGGCCTGTCGAATATATTTTGGAAAACGTGTTCGCTTATAATGATCCATTGCCCGTGGTTTTGGCTGATTATAAGCATATTGAACACCTAATTGGACCGCCTTTAATAATTGATGCCGCTCGGCATGGGTCACTGGCTCATTGAGTTCGCTCCAAATGGACGAACCTAATCGATGTCGGTCGTCTTCGTGAGGCTAATCTGTCCATAAGACCTCCCATTGTAGACATTAAGACCACCTTGCTTCCCTTTCACCAAGTCTTAACATGCGTCTTCCCAGACTATCCTCCTAACTACCACAACAATGTAGTCGGTCAACCACCGAAGTTCATTCCTTCCTTGGTTTCTTATCCTAATTGACACGCATACTCGCATACTGGTTTAGGCATGCTCCAAAACACTGTCACACGGAAGTTAGAGGAGCTTACTGCCACAGAGAGGGAGCATCTAATGCATTTTATAATTGGCACTATTGCTGCCATCGGCCTTACAGAACGAAAGAGGTGCACACTGCTAGGTAGAGTCATGGACCCTCATTTCTTGTCATTTGTTTTAGGTCTGGGTCTAGCAGCTGGTCGGTACACAAATAATCATCCGTCGCAATCAATTAGGGGGGGATCACACACCATCATCAAAGACTAGTCTTTCTCGGGCTTCCCTAGGCCTTCGGGGTAATCCAGTTTAGTTTCTCTCTTTCCATCTTGGACTCCGGCTCCTTCGGATATCACAATCTACGATTTCCTTAACCTTAGTCACATGTCATGGGAGATTCTAGCCTATACCGTTGCTCAGTCCACCCCTTTCCCTTCTGCCTCGCCGGTCCCACATTGGACAGCCGCATATCCCACTCGGAGCTAGCACGAGTGGGTGAACTGCATGCAGCAGACACAAATAAAATACGAGTTAGGCCACTCTCTCATCGTCGATGAGCAAATCGCATTCGCTTAGGCGAAGGAAGCCTTCACTACCAAGAGACTTGAGACGCCTAAGTGGAAGTTCGGTTCCAGTTTCACAAAGGCATAATATGCACTATTAAGTGACATAATCACCCGTTATATACACTTATTTGCTTTCTCCATGAATGACCTTGGACGTATTCTACTTACAAAATGTCAATCGACCTTGAAGACAATCGACCTATCTTTAAGCTGAAACATCGTCTCTCTGAAATGGAATGGGAGATCGTGGACAAAAGATGCGCAGAATTGGAAGAAGCTGGTCTAATCTATCGGTCAGATTCCACCTTTGACGCCCCCTTAGTCATGCCTAGGAAGAAAGATTTCAACGGAAATTTTACTGAGCGAAGAATGTGTGGGGACTACCGAGAGCTCAATGCCCGGACTGCTCAAGACCGCCACCCTATGCCTCTAGCGAAGGAAATATTTGACCATGTAGGTGGTGCGAAGTTTTTTAGCATTCTTGACTTACGTCAAGGGTATAACCATATTGAAATCGAGGAAAGAGATCGACATAAAACTGCATTTTGGGGTAGTGATGGTCGGCGGGAATGGGCAGTCATGGCCTTCGGTCTTAAAAACGCACCCGCTATGTTTCAGAAAGTCATTGATTCAGTGCTGGGTGGATGAAAATTCGCTTGGTGCTACATTGATGACTTGATAATCGCTTCCGCCACGGTGGAGGAGCACGCCCGTCATATTGAGTGGGTTCTCACAGAGTTAAAGAAAGTCGGGCTGAAGTGTCACCCAGCAAAGTGTACTTTTGGTGCAGAGGGAGTGCCCTATCTCGGGCATTTTATTTCAGCTGAGGGCATCACTCCCTTGGAAGCTAAGGTAGAGGCTATCACCAAACTGCTAGCCCCTACATATCTCACTAGTTTGAGGGCTTTTCTTAGACTAGCCAATTATTACTGTTGATTTGTACTGAATTTTTGTACGATTACTTCTCCCTTTAACGACCTTCTCAAAAAAGAAGTGCTTTTTGTTTGGGGACCCGCCCAAGTAGAAGCGTTTCAAAAACTGAAAACCTCCCTTTCCAGCGCTCCCATTATTCGACCTCCTAACAACAAGCTTCCCTTTTGCCTACAAACGTATTTTTGGAAGCCTGGCATTGTGGCTATTTTAATGCAAAGAGAGTTGAATAGAGAGGAATACGTAGTGGTATACGCCAGCCAGAGCAATAACCGAGCTGAATCTAATTACAGTAGTTACGAGGGTGAATGTCTCGCCGCAGTATGAGGTATTGTTCATTTTCGACATTATCTTTACGGCAAGCCATTCACGGTCCTAACTAACCATCAACCCCTTCATTGGTTGATGACCAATGATAAAATTTCAGGGAAGCTTGCCCGATGGGCTTTGATTTTACAAGAGTACGACGTTTGAGATCATCCATCGGCCTGGTTTGTTAAGCTTGAACGCCGACGGGATTTCCCGGAATCCACTACCTCGGACCACCGATAACGGGGTCCGGCAAGATTTCGACGAGGACGAGGTAATGGCCATGTTGGTTGGTTCCTATATCACTTACTGTCTCTTTTCTATTTCTCACCGTCGGCCGACCACAAATTCGTGGCGCGACGGCCCATTAATCCTCTTCCTCTCCTCTCAAACCTTTAGGCCCGGTACTACCGCTGAGGAGGAAGACCGAGTAAAAAAACGAGCCAAAAATTATTTGTGGCTCGGCGGATCTTTAGTTCGATTGTTGACGACAGAAGTCATCGGCATATCCCCCAGCCAATCGAGCGTTTGTCCTTGATTGAGCAGAAACATACAGAGCTCGGACAATACATGACTAAGCGCACTTTGAGCCTTGTAGAAGCACGCTATTGGTGGTCCGAAATGCAAGCGGATATGGCGGCCATTCTTCACAAATGCGCCACATGCGATATGTTACGTACCTCTTTCTCTAATCGGCAAGTGTCTCTATAGCCATTGCCCATCAGAGGATTGTTCTATCGCTAGTTCGTGGATCACGCCGGACCGATTCCCTTATCCCGAAAGGGGAAACAATACATTATGATTATGATAGAAAATTTTAGCAAGTGGGTAGAGGTGGTTGCTCTTCCCCACAAGACCACTAAATTGACCAGTGTTGCTTTTAAAGAGCACGTTCTCATGCGTTACGGAGCCTCTGCGGAGGTTCTTACGGACTAGGGTTGGGAGTTCCAGGGGAATTTCAAGAGATGTTGGATGAAGGTTTAATTGATTATCGCCCGACGAGTCGTGATCACCCATAAGCCGATGGCTTGGCGGAACGAGCTGTCCATACTTTTAAGCTTGCTCTCCAAAAGCATTGTTTGGAGAAACACATCTCTGTCTAAGACAAATCATTGGGCTATATCACCATGGGATACCGGATGTCCGTACAGGCTAGCTTGGCTAATTTCAGCCCGTACTATATTCTCTTCGGTCGAGCACCCTTGCTCGGTCGGAATATTCATAAAGCAACAAGTTTGACTTTGCCTCTAATGTCTCACACCATATTCTTGGAAGAACTAACTTGTCGTGCTTTGCTTTTTTTTCCTGAGATGCCCATGGCTTTGGTAATTTGCAGATTGCCCAACATCGGGATACCTTGCGGTTTGCCTCCACGCGAAGTGGCATTAACAAGCCTCAACAGAAATCTTATCGGGTTAGAGATTACGTGTACCTCCAACGACAATCTTTCTACACTTTGGAAACGGATGTTTCACCACACATTCTTCGTGTGGTGGAAATGGATGCTAATGGGATGTTGGGTTTGCAGGGTGCGGATATGCAATAATTCGAGAGCATTCGAAGAACTGTGCACCTTGTTACTTACCGGATTTTGTTGTTCTTTGGTCTAAAATAGACCGCAGAAGCCACCCAAACTATCATGCAAAAAGCTAAGCGAAGCTAGGCCAATGAACAATCATTTGAAATGCATCCTTTATTTAACATACAACAACTATGGTTTGATGGAAATATCAACATAAACAAACCTTAGCACAACATCTAAGGTTTGATGGATAATCAACATAAACAAACCTTAGGACAACCGTAAGGTTTGATGGAATAATCGACATAAGCAAACCCTAGGACAAATGCATAAACAATGCATATCAAACATATATAAAATAACATAAATAAATAATAACAAACAAATGCATTACACATAAACAAAAGTATAATCAAAGTTTAATCAAATAATCATTATATCATACAAATTGCATGACCTAATCGACAACCCTAAAATACTACATCTTTGGTCCTCACTTTACTAACCAGCATTGATGATTTCGCTAACAAAGCTCATAGCTATATATACACTTGTGAGCTGTCAACAAATCACTAACTGTCAAAATATCCAACATAACTTCCACTAAAACATAATATCCTATTACGACAAAATCCTAACTGGTAAGTACGTAACTATAATTATCTCCTATAACCTACTATTAAGAATAAACTAATCGTAAGCGTACACCTGAAAGTCAAGCAATCGTAAGCGTACACTTGTCTGCAAACACGACACATAAATTAAAGTGTTGATATCCTCATTAATCACGTAAAATATAACTATTTTAATCAACACTAAATCATTAGTTCGCATAAAACAAAATATTGATGTTTCAAATAATTACACCGACGCGTCCGCAAAATACGCGTCATAAGCGACAACTCGCTTAGTCACTTGTAGATAAATCCACGTAGTGAACCGATATCGCATATCTACGATCCACTAGATAATGCATCATAAAACACAATGTGATCTCTTTAAAAATATTGGCGGACGCCGTCCGCCCTCCACGTGTACCTCGAACCACTGCCGAAATTAATCCGTACCTTCTAAATCTTTTTCGTACTGAATATGCGTCGTTTGCAATAAATGCGCCTGTCGCAAACTGTTTTGTACGTGCGACGTACTATTTTAACTTTTGGAATATTTACATCGGATCGCTTCGCGATCCGCCGTCCATTTCACTTACGCATTCGGCGCCACTCAATTACTCCATTAATTTTAATCATGCATTTAATTCCCCTATCGGCAAATCCTTTCGAACATCCACTTTATATCAGGTAATTACATACGCATGCGCACGCATGTACAAAATTGAATCTTCCAAAAATAATAGATTTGTCACAGGATATGGATCTGATGAGGATGCTAATCACAGAGGGGACGGAATGTACCATTTGCAGGCAAGCAGACGGTGAGACTTCCATGCTCTTGTGTGACCATTGTAACCAAGGGTTCCACATGGAGTGCTTAGTTCCTCCATTAACAGCTGTGCCAGCTGGCCATTGGTTTTGCCATGGATGTTGTGAGATGCCGACGGTTATGACTAGCTCCTCCGCAGGATAAAAAGCTGGGGGGGGGAATTATAAGGTTCACTTTATACTAGGGGAATATTCTTCCCTTTTCTTTTTTGTTATTTTCACCTTTATTCTTTTGCATGATGTATATAAATTTATCTTTCTCATTCATTTTGCGTTGGTATATATGGTTGTGAGCAAGACTTAGCTCGTTAGGATGCATAGTTTACCTTGCTTCTCACTTATGCACGACAGATTTCACCATTGACTTTGTTGCATAATCATTATTGTGGATTGAATTAACATATGTCGATAAGAGTGAATCGAAATATGTTAAATTACATGTTTTATTGTACACGACTAACAATAAAGTCATAAGAATAAATAACATGTGAATTTGTTGTGGATGATGTTTGTCGTCTTTGATGTAATGAGGAATAAAGCTAATAACTATAGAGTCATATCCATGGAAACTAATTTTTTGGCCGGCATCTTCCTCGGTGTTAGTCCCTTAGGAATATAACTTTCACTAAAAATCTTCACATTTTTTTTTGGCATGTTGTTCTGCTTGACCTCAATCAATTCTGGCCTATGATAGTTTCTTTTTCAAGCTTTGTAGAGTTTGATAGTTGGTTTATATCCCTTGCATGTTATCTCATAGCAATTATTGTATTGGTTGCCTACAAGCACTTTGCAACTAAAGCAAACAGAGATACTATCTTCTATATGTTACGCCACAATTTCCCGACCTAAAAAATACTTGTACTTTTGAAATTATCTTTTGTTTTTCTTTTCATTTTCTCTTTGCAGCAGTATAGGAACGTTAGAGGGTCAAAGCCCTTTTTGAAAGCACTTGATGACACAACTCGGATAGGTCACCCCAATCTACTCCAAGCAAAGGGGTTATGCATAGAGCCAGAAATGGGTGTTTTGCTATATGCAATGCCACCGAATGACTCTGTGGCAAGCCATCGAAGAGGTATTTGTGCTTCCAACTTGTGGCTGGGAGGAATGTGTTTAGGTGCGAATACAATCATCACATTCTTTTGTGTGCATCACAGCCTCTATTGCTTTCCTTCTTTGTAGTTAACACCTAGGAAATAGGAATAAGATGCTCACTAGGTTCAAACTTTCACATTTGTACTATTGCATCTATCACACGAACGGTGAGTTGTATGGCAATCCAGGAGAATGGGTTATATGATTTCCCATATTTATGTGAATTACCTTGATCTTGTTTACAATTAATGCTTCTCATACCTTTATTATTTTGTTGGAAATTCGTGGGATTTAGAAGAAACATGTTTACCTTTTCAATTAAAAAAACAAAAAACAATTCCAAATATTCTTAATAATTATTTTTTCCATGGACGTAGACAGTGATTAAATGCATGACTTAATCGGAACTGTGTGGTAGACCCCTTAGTGTTCAAAACGGCATCAACATACTTTAATATTTTTGAAATCCCTAAATATGACTGGTCAAGGATGGCACATATACTTTGAAATATTCCTTTTCACAACAAATAAATGCAATACGTTTCCACAACTGTAAACGACTTAGTTGATATGGTCACAGATTTTTAATGTGATATCTGTACTAGTGATTATCCTTGATAAAAAAATGGGGTGTACTTAGTTATTTTTATTCCACTAAGATGCAGTATGATATGGAAGGAGGACCTTTACCGACAATCCCCATCAAGTACAGGCCAACCATTGCAAAGGGGGTGGCATCGGCCATCAGTTTCCTTCACTGGGAGTGTGATCCCCTGACTTTCTATGGCGGCCTTCAAGTGAGGACTTGCAACTTTACCAATTATTTAAATCATCCAAAGATAGGTGGTCTAGATTCAATAAGTTGGACAAGAAAACGAGGAAGCTTTAAAGCGGGTGCAAATTCGATTGCAAAGGTGTTTCTATGATAGGTTTGTGACATTTTTTTCTAACATGCAAGGCCAATAAAGAAGTACAATTATGAGTGACTTGTAATATTTTTGTGGTTTAAACTGATTACTTGTGCAAGCATTTATGGCTAAATTTTAGTGAATGATATTTAAATCAAACACTTTGGGATGCTCAACAGGCTGATGTTGTGTTTCTCGAACACTATTAGAAGCCTGTGGTTGCCAAATTTGGATCAAGCCAAATGCGAAGATTGAAGAAATGTAAAAACTCTTGTGCCTTTCCGCTTATTATTTTTTTCTCGTTTTTATTAATCTTGATAAGTTTGGAAAAGGTCGACTTAAAATGGGACACGCTCTTTGTGACGATAGTTGAATCCCATGTTGACATAAACATGTGAGAATACATAGAAAGCGACATGCGTCAATGTCAAGCTCGTGGGCTTTACCGACACTTTTTCATATCACCATGGATTTCCGGGCCCTTTCTCCCTTGTACACTCATCGGAGTACGGAGGAAGGAGTGTACCCAGCTGGACAAGTTTCCTCTATTTTCTAAACGGAGCGGAACACACTTTATTTCGCGCCTAGCAGAGGCCGGACGACAAAGTTATTCCGTCTCCCAGATGACAATTTTGTTACCTTGTAACAGTTTATATCAACCCTCGTGGGGGGTACATTGTAGATTGCCACGTAACTTTTCGGATTGTTATTTAGATTATGCTTTTAGCTGTAAGTAGGAATTCTGTTTAGGTTCCACTGAATTTCTGTCCATTAATTACCCTAGGTCAAACTCTAGTGTTCTCACGCCAATTCAAGATTTTTGGTAGATTAATGGTTCTGATTTGGACTCTCAGTCTGGATTTTAGCCAGATTGTAAAGTAGAACTTTTTGCCCTAGGTGTGGTACGAATTTATTTGTCTTATGTCAGTTTGATAGCAAATGTTCTCCATTGATTGGCTCCTCGTATTGCGTTGACCTTTTTGGATGTGAAACAGGACAAACACTGTTATATAAGGCACTTGGGGCCGAAGGAGACAGGTTGTTGTTTCAGTACTGTCTTCAAGAAAAACCCTAGAAAAATTCTAGCAACCTTTCTTTAGAAGAACTTTTGCTTTGTATGTGATTGTGACCCTATTGCCATCTTGGTTTGCATCCGTCCTTTGTGGAAGTCGTAGTCCGGTTGGGTAGTTGACACTATCTTTCCTGATTTGGGCGATTTGGGACTAGTGTCTGTTGGAAATTGAGAAGGGTCTTGCCGGTTCTGGGTTGCGGACACCGAGGAGTTAAAGAGGCTTTACCTGTTCCGGTGTCTTCAGGAGAGATTTCGTCTCCTCTTGTTGTCAGCGTGACGTTTTGGGGGTATGTTGGGCTCGCTTGCTATCATTCCACATTCTACCTTTATTCTCTCGTTTTCTAAGGCAAGGTGATATTGTTAATTATGAGACAGCATATTTTAATTTTATCCTTTATTTATTCTGAGTGGAAGTATCTTGGTTTTCTCTTTGGTAGACCTTTCTGGGGCTTTAGTTGGCTTTCCTCGGGGGTTGATTACCAGAATCTTTTGTACCAAAATAGTGGATTTTGAGAGAATCTTTGTTAGACTTTCAACAGACCGTCATAGTACTGAAACAACCACCTGTCTCTTTCAGCTTAGAGGGGATAGGAGCTTCAGTTTAGAGAACCTCATCTTCTTTAGAGGAGTTAGGGTTGTAAGTTAGACCTACTTTTTGGATCTTCCATTGCATCATGGGAGGGGGAGAGGTACAAGAGAAACGGGCTCCAGATAATGGATCCGGAGAACACGATAGACAAGAGGTACTAGCATCGGAACCCGAGCCTCATCTGTCTGAGGAATCTATCCCAGTGGCATCCGTTTTTGATTCTCCAGCAAAGGAACCGGGGGGGGCGACTTTCCCTGCCCTTCAACCGAGCTTAACCCCTGAGCAGTTCGCGTCGTTGGCCGAAGTCGCCCGGCCCCAAGCCGAGGAATGGGAGAAGTCTTCACCTACTGCGCGCCAAAAGGGTCTGGCCCATAAAGAAACATTTGCTGGACATTTCCCCTAAGTGGGGTTCCATACTATGTCTAAGGTTCCTAAGGCTAAGATCCCTATAGGTCCCGAGATTTTGGCAGATCCTCGTCGGCCAGGTCGGAAATAATTGTTGGCCCTTCATAATCTCCACGAGTAAAAGGTGAAAAAAGCGTTTGTTCAAAGGGTAGCCCGTACCGACCGCGCGTGGACAGTCAGGCCGGTAGGAGGGGTAGTTGAGATACTGAGTAGCTTTTCCGAAAGCAGTTCCTCTTGGTCCGTACCAGAGCGACAAGCTCCCCCTTTTAAAGCCTCTCAATCGCAGGACACGGCCATCAGTAAACCATCCCGTGGCTGAGCTGCCTCTAATCACAAGGAAGGCACCAGCAGGTAGAGCTCACAAGAGGCCAAGAGAGGGAAAAGATTCGATTATCGTGATAGTAAAGGCAGGTTTGCCCCGGTGGTGAAAGAAGAGACGTTCCCTGCGCCAGCGACAGCAGCCCCTAAGGAGCCCCCTAAAGCTGCCCCGAATGTGCGACTCACGGAGGATTGTGGCAGACAAGACCTACCAATCCAGAGGTATCGGGCCCGGGAATCGTAGATTTCACCAGGGTAGTAAGCAAGGCTTAGGAACTGGTAAATATTTTTGGCATCACAAGGAAAGGCTACAGCGGGGGCTGGACCCGTCACCGTAGACTGGGAGACATTAGAGGCAGAAAGAAGAGATTCATGGGAACAAGAGTTGAACATTATTTGGGAAGTTCGGAGTAGGTCTAGTGGGCTTCTCACCGAGCAGACAACCCTTACTTCAAGGATCAGGACACTCCCCAAAGTACTCGTTTAGGAACCTGTTTCTATCTCAAGGCAGCCATTAGGGATGCCTTCTTCGGAAACTGACCGGGATACTCTTCTTCATCGCGAAGGGGGGGAAACCACAAGACCTAATGGGAAGGGTTTGGGCGGAGATTACCGGCCTGACCTTGCTGCTTCTCCCTGGGGTGCGCCCACCTTGGTCTCCGTAGAGACCTTGTTTGCAGTAGAAGCACTGGTGGAATTGGGACCGGACGAGAGGATACACATCACATTGAGATCCGCCTCATCTCCTCCTTCACCTCCACATTCATCTCTTTATATTCCCTCTTTTTCTTCTCATCCACCATCACCACCTCACGCCCACTCTCTTTCGCCATCCTTATCTCCCACTGCAGCTGTTCAAAGGTCCCCGGACCCACCAGTCTTACCCTACAAATACGACGTCTCCTCCTACTCATCTCCTCACAAGCGTTTTTCCTCTTCCAGCGAAGAAACTCCTCCACCAGAGGACCTCCAAAAGGCAGACAAGGAGACAGACACCTTTTCCTCGAAGCCGTCAGTCGTCTTCGTCGTTGTCGCCACCAATCCTTGAAGGACCTCATGTGATAAAACCTAGTCTTCACATCCCATCGGTGGAGGAAGTTCTCAGGGAGGAACGAACCTCTCCTGGGTATCGAGGTCCAAATGCTCGGACATCTTTTCCCAGACTGATAGTTATATCTTTTCCCAGAGTCAAACCAGCTGGAAATACAGGTTCTTCTGTTATATATCCAGTAGCGGGAACTTCCTCAGCGGGGGGAGGGCCCACCTCTCACCAGGCAGCTCCTCCTATCGGAGGAGGAGGCGGCTCCGAGCCAGAAGACGCAGATCTAGTGGTCATTTCACCGGTTCAATTTGTCCCTCCTACTCAACCTTCCTCGCCCCAGTTCACCAACCTCGCAGAGGATGAGAAAATGGGTGACGTAAGGAATTTTACAAGGGACAGTTCGGGGATCACGTTCTCAGATTTCGAATTGTTGTGGATATCTTTCACACAATCTGAAATAAACAAGTATAGGGGGGGAGCAATTCCATATGACTTGAAAACTACCCTCTTCGAAATGCTAGTCAACTACGTTCTCAGAACTTCGATGTATATATTTGGTAGAACACAATTTTGTTTGTAGTGAATCAGTTGTTTAGTGTTGAAAATGTGGTTTATGACATACCTTCAGTACACCATATACTCACAATATTTGTTGTCTTGGATTGTTAGATGTACTGCTGTAATGCCTCCGTACAGCTTAGTGTAGTTTCAGTATATAGAAGTAGGACTTAGTGAATTTAATCATTAGGAACAAATGATATGAAAAAAATTGTACACTCAGTTTTTATGAAAATTCACCTCTGAATATCTCACAAATCTTTCAGCAGAATTAAGTGAAATTTTATGTGTGTGTTCTTTCGTATGACATCTACAATGTGGTAGATTTTTAGGACTCTTGTGTCCCTGTTTTGAAATGTATTGTCTGTCAAAAATGCTGTTTTGTCATTGGTATTTGTTGAAGCTTCCTCTCTTGTTTTGTTCTACAATGACTACTGCTACTGCTTCTTCTTCATCTTCAATACCAGCACTTCTCTCAGAACAACACGTCACGGCCCGCCTTCACAAATTCCATTCTTTGATAGACGTGAATATCAGTATTGGGCAGATTTGGTTAAGTCTTACTTCAAGCAAGTGAAACTTATTGATGTGTTAAATGGATCCCTGGCATAATCTGATGCCAGCTTTGATCATAAAAATGATTAAGCTTTGCATCTAGTGAAGCTTATGATATCAAAAGAATTGCATATGACATATATTAATGTTATAAAGGCATGAGATTTGTGGGATGCTTTGATATCTTCTTATGTTAGAGCTAGTGACCACAATGAGATTCTAACTGCTGGTCAGATCTAGGAGTATAAGTACACAAGCAAAAACATGGTGAAATACACTAATCGATTTCGAATGTTATTGTTAGAACATGCATGTTCTGGGGGGACTTTCTCCCCTTATTTTCAGGCCATGATTCTCTTAAAGGGGCTACCTAGTGAATATAATGGAGCCTCAGATGAAATGAAAAGATTGTCCAAACCTCTTTGGAATTTGCAAACAAATATAGAGTTTATCTTGTCAGAAGAAGCCACTCAAACAATTTTAGGATCTGGGAAACTAGCTATAGCCTTCACTTCTCACTTTCAGAGAGAAAGTAGATATCAAGGAATCAATTTAATCCCCAGTTTGAGAAATGTGTTTATTGATATACTGACGGTCACTCCTTCACAACTTGTCCTTTGTATATAAAATCTCTTGAAACACGTATCTTTTGGAAAGGATGGAGACATTGCGGACCTTTTATTCCCCAAAGACCCTCGAATAAAATTGTTCCGTTTTCAGCGGAGGATACAGAATTGGAGAAGAAGCAGATCGAGGAAGAAAAACCTTATATCACCGGTTTTCCGAAAATTGATGACAAGTAGTTCTTTGCTCTTGCCAAACTCGACATGATGGAAGGAGAAAAGGACCTCGGATGGATAATGGATTCCGGCAGCTCTTCACACATGTGCTGGAAAAAATCCTGGTTTAAGGAGATGTCTTTTATTCGTTTACGTCAGATCTTTTATGCTTGTGGCTATGCTCTTGAATCAAATGCCAATGGAAATATAGATCGGGGTTGTGTAATAGATGGAAAGGTTGTTAAGAAAACTATGTACGATGTCTTGTATGTTCTAAAGTTTAAGAAAAATTTGTTTTCTACGTCTGTAGCTGAAAGCAAAGGCTTTGAGGTTCTCCAGAAAAATGGGAAGAAAATAGTGAGCAAGGATAAAAGAGTAGCTCTAGTAGGAACTACAGGCCCAAACTTTTTGTACCGCATGGACTTGGCTCATAAAATTGATTTTGCTTACTCCATTGTCCTATGTGATAATGTTTTGTGGCATAAAAGACTTGGTCATGTGCATCATGAGAGACTTTCTAAGATGATAAAAAATGATATGATAGAGGGAGTCATGCTCGGTCAAAAAGAGTCTCATGTTTGTGATGGTTATGCTCTCGGAAAGCTTCACAAGCTTCCCCTCCCACAAGTTTCTGATCATCGAGCCACAGATCTCCTTAGTATTGTTCACTCTAATGTCTTCGTCCCTTCCAAAGTTCTCTCTCTTGGTGGCAGCTGCCTTTTTGTCACCTTTACAAACGACTTATATTTGTACAATTGCTTATACTCCACGAAGGAGAAGAGCGAAGTCTTCACTCACTTTAAGCACTACAAAATCTGGGGGGAGAAACTTCACGTCAAATCTATTCTTGCTTTGCGGATTGATAATGGTGGAGAGAAGGTATCCCATGCCTCTGCTGATTTCTTGAAAGAAAATGGCATCTCTCGTGAATTTGCTTCTTTTTATACACCGGAACAAAATGGTGTGTCCGAGCAACTTAATCAACCCTTGACAAAATGCGCTCGCTTTATGAGGACCAATAAAGGTGTGGATCCAAAGTTTTGGGGATAAGCTTTTCATTGTGCTTCCTACATCAGAAATAGAGTGGAAACCCGAGCTGTTAAAAGTAAAACACCTTATGAAATATGGACAGGTAGAAAACCAAATATTGGTCATTTTAGAGTCTTCGATAGCAAATGCTTTATCTTGGATAATCTTCCTAATTGGAAGCTTAGTCCAACTCTTTACCTGGTGTAGTCTTAGGCTATGATGATGAATCTGCAGGATATAGAGGTTATAACCCTTAGAGAGGATGCCTTCAGACAGCTAAGAATATTCAGATTATAGAAGAGAGTCAATCTGTGGATGTTTTTAGTATGGATGCAGCTGAAAGGAATGAGAAAATACAAGAGTATATCATTCTTGAGCAAGAACCTTTTACTCCATCTCCTTCTACTTCCTCTACCTCTCTTGTGAATTTCTCTGGGCCATCAGATCCTACTTTCGGAGCTGCTCCTACCACTACACGCCCTCTGCGGAACACTAAAGGACCAACAGTTCTCGCGTCAGATTTTCCGGGGGGAAGAAGGCAAAGTAGCCGCCTTCGAGGCGACCGAGTGGAGAGTGCTTTTTCTGCAAGCACAGGGGCGCCGCTTACTATTTGGGAAGCCTTTTCTGTTCCTGAAAAGGATCATTGGATCTCAGCTGCAAATGATGAGATAAAGTCAATTATGGAAGCCCAAACTTGGGAATTTGTGGAGCTCCTACCGAACATGAAAGCTATCTGTTGTAAGTGGGTCTTCAAATTAAAATTGAATCCTGATAATACAATTGAAAGATATAAAGCTAGACAGGAAACTAAGGGATTTAGTCAGTAGGAGGGAATTGATTATGAAGATACCTTCTCTCATGTGGTTCGTTTTCCTACTGTTAGAGTTTTGCCGTCTCTTGCTGCAATAAAGGATATGGAATAGCATCAGATGGACGTTAAGACGACTTTCTTGCATGGTGATTTAGAAGAAGTAATTAATATGAAGCAACTAGAGATGTATGCAAAAAAAGGGAAAGAAAATCTGGTTTGTAAGCTGTTAAAGTCCTAGTATGGTCTGAAAGTATGGTCTGAAACAGGTTCGAGACAATGGAACCTGAAGTTAGATGAGTTTTTAACCAATCTTGGCTTTACCAATATCAGTTCACATCACTCAGTCTTTGTAATGCAAGGTGAGGATGGAGTGATTTATGTGGCAGTATATGTAGATGATTTGCTGTTGATTAGCAATTTATCAATGAAATCAATAAAATAAAATCAGATCTGAATTCTCGGTTTGAAATGAAGGACTTGGGTGAGGCTAAGTAAATTCTAGGAATTCAGGTAGTAAGAGATATGAAACAGAGAATTATTTATCTAACTCAGAAAGAAGCAATGAGAAACATGCTAGAAAAGTTTGGTATGTCAGAAGCAAAGGGGAGTGCCACCCCTATGGAATTCAGGCAGAAGATGGAGGGTACAGAAACGGATGGTGGTGTTTTGGTTGATGATTTTTTCGATTCAGGGGTGGCAGATTCTATGTCCTCCATTCTTTACAAGCACATTGTCCGAAGCCTCATCTATTTCATGAAATGTACTCGTCCGGACATCGCAGCCGCAGTTGGAGCCTTGACTCGAAGCCTGCAAAATCCGAGGAAGTCAGACTATAAGGCAGCAAAGAGAGTTCTTCGCTATCTTGCAAGAACTCAAAATCTTAGACTCTCTCTCGGTGGAGATAAAGTCAAAATTCATACATCGAGCGATGCGATCTACAAAGATATGCCCAGCCGACGCTTCACCACCGGATACATTCTGAAGATCGGAAGTGGAACTTGCTACTGGAGGAACAAATTTCAGAAGGTAACAGCTCAGTCTACCATGGAGGCTGAGTACATGGCTGCCAGCTCGCCAGTTAAGGAGTTACTTTGGGTAAAGTCTCTTCTCCAAGAGCTTCTCTTTATGCAATCTGGACCATAGATAGTATGGTATGACAATCAGGCAGCAATCGCTATTGCTTCTAATCCCAGCCATCACTTTAAGAGTAAGCACATTGATATCAAGCTATATTTTGTAAGAGAAAAGGTGATGGGAAAAGTCCTGAAGTTCAGTTATTTACCGGATGAGCAAATGGTGGCTGATATGATGACGAAACCCTTACCTCACCCAAATTGAAGTTCTATAGAGAAGCATGTGGACTGAGTGACTAGCAGAGTCTAAAGCTTTAGGGAAGTGTTGTTTTTGGAAATCTTTAGTCCTCTCTATGCCTCAGCTGTGAGGGAGAGAGAGAGAGAGTTGTTCATTACTTAAGTTATTTTTGGTTGAGTTCGGTTCATTACTTACCAAAATTAGTGTGACAATGAACTTGAAGTTCACGGTTCATTCACACTTGGGACACGCGTCATCACTTGAGAGAAATGCGTGAGTATGTCCTTCGTGGACATACGGAAAATTCGGCGGGACCATAGTACTTCGTGAAGACACATCTATGGTGTTAAATCCTCTAATCGGACGGCTGACGAGGCATGATTAGATCATTATCACTTAACGTTATCGGAACTTCAGTGTAAATATTTGGTAGAACAGAATTTTGTCTGTAGTGAATTAGTTGTTTAGTGTTTAGAATGTGGTTTATGACATACCTTCAGTATACAGGTGTACTCACGGTATTTGTTGTGTTAAAATGTTAGATGTACGGCTGGAATGCCTCTGTACAGCTTAGTGTAGTTTTAGTGTATAGAAATAGGACTTAGTAAATTTTGATTCATTAGGAACAAATGATATGAAAAAATGTACACTCAATTTTATGAAAATTCCCCTCTGAATATCTCACAGATCTGTGAGCTGAATTAAGTGAAATTTTATCTGTGTGTTTCTTTGTGTGATATCTACATTGAAGTAGATTTGTAGGACTATTGTGTTTGTGTGTTGAAAGTTATTGTCTGTCAAAGTTGTTGTTTTGCCATTGGTATTTGTGGAAGCTTCCTCTCTTATATTGTTCTACAATGACTACTACTGCTGCTTCTTCTTCATCTTCAGTATCAGCAGTTGTCTCATAACAACAAGTACACGTTGTACCTTTGATGTCGTGCGACGAAGGCGCGAACAACTTTAGAGTTGCACATTGGGAAATACCGAAATTACATGGTCGCCGCAAGTGAGTTTATCAGACGAACAAAAATTTGGAGTCGTTCCAACGACTACAAAATCGTCATGCGACAGATTACACGACCACAATATGATGTTCAACGGACATTAAATTGACAATCAGATCGACGCTTCAATCTTGAGGATCGAGTTTGCTTCTCGTACAACGAGGATAGGGGACACGTCAAGTGGTCCCAAATCTTAAACCGGTGGCAACAGAAATGAACGCCGACGAGGCAGTATTTCACGGCGCCAGACGCGCCCTTATTGGTCCGAAATCTTTTGCAGATCATCATTGGACCACAGGTGGTTTCCACGGGATCACATATCAAATGGAGCGAGTACCATTCCAAATCGACGAAGTGGCTACTTATATCGACTTCGTCATGACCGAATCGTACGGCGGTCAATTGAAATATTCCGGAAGAATATCGAACAAGCAATTTTACCATTAAAATGAAAAGTCATCGAGGACAATTCGTACCAAATGCATCGCCTAAACATCGAGTGGGAGACTTTATCCATTCACATATTTGTGACGCAACGTGACGCGACGTGACGCAACGCGATGAATCGAATTGTACGGAACGTGACGGCGATTTCGTCAAACTTTGTTTCGTGGACAAATTGTGTCAAAACTAAGAAGCGACACATTGTGGTGGAAAACAACAAATGGCAATATCTCATTGCACCACTTATTTAGTCATTTTATCACACTATGACACACAGAAAAGCATAGAGTGCATCAGAGGAATTTATAACACTATCTCATGGAAATGTCATGAAGATCATTCTCTCCGACTCAGAATACACTCAGATTATTCATAGAAGCATCAACTTTATTTGATGAAGAACTCTTTGTACAATCTTTATTAGGATCTTATCTTAGAACATTAGGAAGGATATTGCAGCTTTATTAGAGTTACTCCATAGGAACAATTGGTACTCCAATCGGGGCTCAGTTCGGCTTACGCTTTGTGGCCCCTTGACTATAACTACATTTCCTAAGTTGTTGCATCTATGCTTCTCCTATTGCTATCTACTTAGTGGTTATCACATGCTAAGTTTCGTTGTGTTAGACTACATGTGTTTATAAGCCAAGTGCGCACTAACTTATATGACTGTGCATGTGTTTATAAGCCAAGTGCGCACTAACTTATATGACTGTGTAGATGTTTCAGGTTATGGGCCCACATCCCCTAATCTAACTGAATTCTAACTAGTTAGCTAATACAGAGTTGAGCCGAGAAGAGTCTTGCAGACCCATGGAGAGACTCTATTGAAAACGATTTCGCTTCCTTCAGAGACCAGCGGTAAAAGAAGAAAAAGAGGATCAGATGATAAGAGAAAGAGAGAAAAAAAAGTTGGCCTCAGACATTCAAAATGGGAAGGGGCTATTCGAGATCTAAAATGCGAAAGGGCTATTCGAGATCCAAAGAGGGAGGAGACTAACAAAGTTGGGAGTAGATGCGAAGGTAGAGATATTAAGATACCAACGTAGAGCTCCACATCAGATGCTACTTTTGTCTGCTTCGCGAAGGTGATACAATTGGCATCAACTTCCCAAATGGATTCAAAGATCACATTGCTAATCGTAGGAAGCTGACACAGAGCACAGCAATTGAGGAGTTGACAAAATCCCAAGCCAACACCGAATTCGAATCACTCGGTGATAAGGACTTAATGATCTCCACCAACGCATTTGCTGCGAGTGGACAATGAGGATCAAAAGCGGTCAAAAATGTGCTAGTAAGTGATAAGACCAGAGAAGAGAGACGCATCCACCATTCAAAGGAGGGGAGTCTCACTAAGGCATGTGCCAGGCATGCAAGGAGGGGAGATTGTTAGGTGGTCACAGAAATCCAAGCAAGGAAGACGAAGATGACCGATTCAACTCGCCCACATCTAAAGACTGTAGGCAAGACTACAGTAAACAAACAAAGCAATCGAACTGATAACTAGAGAGGAAAGTAAGGATGGGTTGGATGGGCTTGCTGCAGAGTCAAGAATCATAACTTACCAGAAAAGGGATGCATGCAGAGATTGAGGTACCAGTCCTAGATCAAGAGCACAACCACAGCCGCAACGACACTGCAGATGAGAACAACTCTAAGGGAGACGGAAGGGATGGACATAAGAAATTTGCAATCAGATGGCAGAAAAATCAGAACATCAATCCACACAGGAAAAGTTTGGCCCGATTCCAAGAAACGCAGGGAAAGGGTGGTCACACATCAGTGTCGTTTCACAATGACAAGCATAGAAAATGTGGGAGGATAAAGGCGAGGGAAAAGGAAGAGGACGACTCACAAAAGAGCATTCGTCATCATGTGACAGAAATCAAATTGCCTCATGAATCAGGAAATCATACACAACCGCCCACATCTTCACCACCAATGTCGATTGATCCGGAAAGATTCCAAGTTCCGTGAATGAAGAAACCTGTCACCTGTCAGACATAGAGAAACCAAGAAAAAACCAAAAATTATGTTAGTAAAACTGACATTAAATCCAGAAGTTGGTAGATGAGTAAAACTGAAAATGATGTATTGTTTTTGACGGGAGCAAAGAAAAGGCAAGAACGAAGTCAAATGCTTTAGTAAAAGTCAGAATATCTAAACAGAGTCAAAACCATTCTCAAAACAAGTTACAAATCAGGTTTTAATGGAGACATTAGAGGCGAGGAGACTAGATTCAAAGAAAATCACTAAGAACATCAAAACTCTCATTTATAATGGTCATAGAACTCACCAAATAGAAAGAGTCGAGAGTGAGTAGAGGTACATGAGGAGGTATGATGTCAGAGGTAGCCACTCGGCCATAAATGGGTACATAAACCAGATAATGCTCACATGGACTAAGGCGGAGAGGACAGAAAGGTCTATCTGCATGATACTTAAGTCAAAATGGTTAGATTCAGAGTCACCAAGGTAGAGGAACCAAGATGAGGCAAAAATAGGAGAAAAGCAGGTTAGATACTAAAGGGACAAACTACAAAATTTGGAGGGAGAAGACACTAACGGAAAAAAAAACGCATTAATGAGACTAATGGAAAAAAAAAACGCAAGTCTAGCCTTGGGAAACAACTCCAAAGACCAGAGTGCAGTCAGTAGCAGTGGGAGGAGTCACACAAGTACAGCAGAGGACTCACCAAGAGGAGCTCACATCGTGTATGAGATTCCAAGAATTCTGATGAGTCAAACTTGCATAAGATGATCCCCCAGCTCATCATCCTCAGAGAAGGCGCTCTCTTTATCACCAAAGAATCCGAGATCACAAGACTACGAATCAAGGGAGTCGAATCTGCAATAGAAAGGAGCAATGGCTAAGAAAAGGTACTCTTGTAGAAAAAAACATTTATGAAAGAAAATGAACAGGAGACAAGCATCAAAGAAAAAAATACCATCGTAATTAAAATTGGAGAATTTTTAGATGTTAAGGTAGCTGATGCAATAATGCTCTCAGTTGAAGAGAAGACAATCGAAGGTGCCTTAACATGTCTCAAGCCTAGAGGGAAGGAAACTAGGGATTGACCGAAGGTCAAGTGGGCTCCCAACGGCGAATTCGAAGGAGTTCCACCTCTATAGGTGGAACCCGCAAATTGGAGAGAGAAAGGGGAAAGGTTAGAAAACAAGGACCTAGTCACTAAAAAAAGCACTAATCAGATACAAAAATCAATGCTTGTCAATTACATTAGTGAGGACCTTACAAAACTCTCCAGATCACATTGTGTGAGTAACAGGCGACAAGAGCATGACATAGACACCAAAGGAAGAGGGAAGACCTTACCAAGTGTTAACTGGGAGTTCAAGGTCAGTCGGAGCAGATTTTAGGAAAACACCCGCAGATGACTCCGCAAAACCGGTCGAATTCAATCCTATCCAAGAAAGCACCACATTAGTGAGTATGACAAGGGAGGACTAGGGGGTTGAGACTTACAAAGTCAAAACATAAATTTCATTGTTGACCAAAACTAACTAATTAGGACAAATTCTATGTGAAGGACAAAATTCTTACCTCAATGTCAGGAACATCCTCTCAAATCATCCATTTTAGAGGACTCCACATGGGGCCAAAACCCAGGAGGTCACGATTACGAATGTGGAGAATGTTCGATTGGCACGTGAATGCCGGTTCAATAAGGGGTAGGATGTGATAAGTCACACTCGAAGCCGCCTAAAAATAAATAGGTACGGACCCGCCAGACTCTACATCGAGCTGGTGGCAGAATGGTTAGTGCGCTGACAGCTCAAGTCAGAGGTCCCTGGTTCGAGCTCTAGGTTCGAGCTCTGGCCCGCTCACTTTTCCTTAATATGGGACATATAGAATCTCGGATTTCACGGAAATCAACAGAGAACACCTGAAAACGCCAAGCACAGCGGAAAGCGTGATGGGAGAAAACAGAAAGATTAGCTTCACACCCTTCAAGTTCCCATGTTAAAGTGGCGTGATGGGAGGAAACACAAAGATTAGCTTCACACCCTTCAAGTTCCCATGCTAAAGTTAGGTCAGATTTCAATTTTACAGAATGGAAAATCGGAAACTCAAGCTCAACAAAAGACTCGAAGACGTCTATTAGAATTCGAAGGACAAAAGAGTATAAAGATGATAACTTAAATGAACCTCACAATGAAACTTCAAAAACAACAGTCAAAATAGAAAAATAGAAGACACAATGTCATCTAAGAAAATAGTTGCAAGAAAGGAGTAGAAGGAGGATTCAAATACACGTCAAATTGTAAGAGTTAGAGTTTAAGAAATTCTACCTCAAAAATTTTGAGGAGGAACATGAAAAACATGCGCAGGTTAAAGACTGTAACGCAAGGAGTACAGCCGAAGCTGTGGCTGGCGGAAGGAAAGACAAATTTCAGACGCCATGTAGAAACTTAGACCTTCGTCTTCACAAGGCTTTCAAAACTATAGTAGTCTCAGGAGGTCAGAAAAGGACTAAGATAAAACCCTAACGGAAGAAGGGTTAATAGTGGGTTTAAAGTTTAAACTCAAAATTACCTAAGGACAGATTGAACCTGATTCTTACAAGTACCAACAAATATATGTTTGTTGTAAGTACTGTTGTTATCTGTATTGGGCAGATTTGGTTAAGTCTTACTTCAAGCAAGTGAAACTTAATGATGTCTTAAATGGATCTCTGGCAGAATTTGATGCCAGCTTTGATTAGAAAAATGACCAAGCTTTGCATTTAGTGAAGCTTATGATAACAAAAAATTGCATATGGCAAACATTAATGTTACAAAGGCATCAGATTTGTGGGATGCTTTGAAATCTTCTTATGTTAGAGCTCATAATGAGATTATAACAGCTGGTCAAATCTATGAGTATAAGTACACAGGCGGTAGCATGGTGGAATACACTAATCGGTTTTGAATGTTATTGTCACAAAATGCATGTTCTGGGGGGACTTTCTCCCCTCATCATTAGGCCATGATTCTCTTAAAGGGGCTACCTAGTGAATATAAAGGAGCCTCAGATGAAATGAAAAAATTGTCCAAACCCCTTTGGAAATTGCAAACAGCTATAGAGTTTATCCTATCAGAAGAAGCCACTCAAACAGTTTTAGGATTTGGGAAACAAGCTGTAGCCTTCACGGCTCAATTTCAGAGAGAAAGTAGATATCAATGGAATCAGTTTAATCCCCAGTTTGAGAAATGTGTTTATTGCTATACTGATGGTCACTCCTTCAAAGCTTGTCCTTTGTATATAAAAGCTCTTGAAACAGGTATCTTCAGGAAAGGATGGAGACATCGCGGACCTTCTATTCGTCAAAGACCCCCGAATAAAACGGTTGCGTTTTCAGCGAAGGATACGGAATTGGAGAAGAAGAAGATCGAGGAAGAAAAACCTGATGTGACCAGTTTTCCGAAAACTGATGACAAATAGTTCTTTTCTCTTGCTAAACTCGACATGATGGAAGGAGAAAAGGACCTCGGATGGATAATGGATTCCGACATCTTTTCACACATGTGCTAGAACAAGTCTTGGTTTAAGGAGATGTCTTCTATTCCTTTACGTCAGATCTTTTATGCTTGTGGCTATGTTGTTGAATCAAATGCCAAAGGAAATATAGATCTGGATTGTGTGATAGATGGAAAGGTTGTTAAGAAAACTCTGTACGATGTCTTGTATGTTCCAAAGTTTAAGAAAAATTTGTTTTCTACGTCTGTAGCTGAAAGCAAAGGCTTTGAGGTTATCCAGAAAAATGGCAATAAAATAGTGAGCAATGATGGAAAAGTAGCTGTAGTAGGAACTAGAGGCCCAAACATTTTGTACCGCATAGACCTGGCTAATAAAATTGATTTTGCTTACTCCAATGTCCTATATGATAATGTTTTGTAGCATAAAAGACTTGATCATGTGCATCATAAGAGACTGAGGAAGATGATAAAGAATGATATGAAAGTGGGAGTCAAGCTCTGTCAAAAAGAGTCTCATGTTTGTGATGGTTGTGCTCTTGGAAAGCTTCACAAGCTTCCCCTCCCACAAGTTTCTGATCATCGAGCCACAGATCTCCTTGGTATTATTCACTCTGATGTCTTCGGCCCTTCCAAAGTTCTCTCTCTTCGTGGCAGCCGCTATTTGTCACCTTTACAGACGACTACTCTCGGTACAGTCGCTTATACTTCATGAAGGAGAAGAGCGAAGTCTTCACTCACTTTAAGCACTACAAAATCTGGGGGGAAAAACTTCACGGCAAATCTATTCTTGCTTTGCGGACGGATAATGGTGGAGAGTATGTATACCATGCCTTTGCTGATTTCTTGAAAGAAAATGACATCTCTCGTGAATTTAGTGCTCCGTACACACCGGAACAAAATTGTGTGGCCGAAAGATTTAATCAAACTTTGACTGAATGTGCTCGCTCTATGATGGCCCATAAAGGTGTGGATCCAAAGTTTTGGGGGAAAGCTTTTTATTGTGCTTCCTACATCAGAAATAGAGTAGAAACCCGAGCTGTTAAGGGTAAAACACCTAATGAAGTATGGACAGGCAGAACACTAAATGTTAGTCATTTTAGAGTCTTCGGTAGCAAATGCTTTATCTTGGATAATCTTCCTAATTGGAAGCTTAGTCCAAAATCTGTACCTGGTGTTTTCTTAGGCTATGATGATGAATCTGCAAGCTATAAAGTGTATAACCCTCAGAGAGGATGCCTCCAGACAGCAAAGAATATTCAGATTAAATAAGAGAGTCAATCTGTGGATGTTTTTAGTATGGATGCAGCTGAAAGGAATGAGAAAATACAAGAGTATATCATTCTTGAGCAGGTACATTTTACTCCATCTCCTTCTACTTCCTCTACCTCTCTTCCGAATGTCTCTGAGCCGTCAGATCTTACTTTCAGAGCTGCTCCTACTACTACACGCCCTCTGCGAAACGCTATGGAACCAACAATTCTCGTGTCAGATTTTCCGGGGGGAAGAAGGCAAAGCAGCCGCCTTCGAGGCGACCGAGTGGAGAGTGCTTTTTCTGCAAGCACATGAGAGCCGCTTACTATTCAGGAAGCCTTTTCCGTTCTTGAAAAGGATCATTAGATCTCGGCTGCAAATGATGAGATAAAGTCAATTATAGAAGCCCAAACTTGGGAACTTGTGGAGCTCTCACCGAACCGGAAAGCTATCGGTTGAAAGTGGGTCTTCAAATTAAAATTGAATCCCGAGAATACAATTGAGAGATATAAAGTTAGAATGGTCGCTAAGGGATTTAGTCAGTAGGAGGGAATTGATTATGAAGAGACCTTCTCTCCAGTGGTTCGCTTTCCTACTGTTAGAGTTTTGCTTTCTCTTGTTGCAATAGAGGATATGGAATTGCATCAGATGGACGTTAAGACGGCTTTCTTGCATGGTGATTTGGAAGAAGTAATTTATATGAAGCAGCCAGAGATGTATGTAGAAAAAGGGAAAGAAAATCTGGTCTGCAAACTGTTGAAGTCCTTGTATGGTCTGAAACAAGCTCCAAGAAAATGGAACCTGGAGTTAGATGAGTTTTTAACCAATCTTGGCTTTACCAAGATCAGTTCAAATCACTCAGTCTATGTAATGCAAGGTGAGGATGGAGTGATTTATGTGGCAATATATCTAGATGATTTGTTGTTGATAAGCAAATCTATCAATGGAATTAATAAAATTATATCAGATCTGAATTCTCGCTTTGAAAAAGAGGACTTGGGTGAGGCTAAGTATATTCTAGAAATTCAAGTAGAAAGAGCTAGGAAACAAAGAATTATTTATCTAACTTAGAAACAAGCAATTTGGAACATGCTAGAAAAGTTTGGTATGTCTGAAGCAAAGGGGAGTGCCACCCCTAAGGAATTCAGGCAGAAGTTGGAGGGTACGGAACGGATGGTGGTGTTTTGGTTGATGATTTTTTAGATCTAGGGGAGGCAGATTCTATGTCCTCCATTCCTTACAAGCAAATTATCGGAAGCCTCACCTATTTCATGAATTGTACACGTCCAGACATCGCAACCGCAGTTGGAGCCTTGAGCCGAAGCCTGCAAAATCCGAGGAAGTCAGACTATGAGGCAACAAAGAGAGTTCTTCGCTATCTTGTAGGAACTCGAAATCTTAGACTCTCTCTCGGTGGAGAGGAAGTCAAAATTCATACATGGAGCGATGCGAGCTACGGAGATATGCCCAGCCGACGCTCCACCACCGGATACATTATGAAGATCGGAAGTGGAACTTGCTGCTGGAGAAGCAAACTTCATAAGGTAACAGCTGCGTCTACCATGGAGGCTGAGTACATGGCTGCCAGCTCAGCAGTTAATGAGTTACTTTGGGTAAAGTCTCTTCTCCAAGAGCTTCACTTTATGCAATCTGGACCAACAATCAGGCAGCAATCGCTATTGCATCTAATCCCAGTCATCACTTTAAGAGTAAGCACATTGATATCAAGCTACATTTTGTAAGAGAAAAGGTGATGGGAAAAGTCATGATGTTGAGTTATTTACCGGATGAGCAAATGGTGGCTGATATGATGACGAAACCCTTACGTGCACCTAAATTGAAGTTCTGTAAAGAGGCATGTAGACTGAGTGACTAGTAGAGTCTAAAGCTTTAGGGGAGTGTTGTTTTTAGAAAGCTTTAGTCCTCTTTATGCCTCAGCTGTGAGGGAGAGAGAGCTGTTACCTTAAGAA
>JBBHKE010002760.1:13054-110590 GCA_037447655.1 Zygnema cylindricum | reverse complement strand
GTAAGAGGAGTTGAAAGAAGTGATGGACACTTAGAAGTAGAAACTAGAAATAAGGTGGCCGTGAAAATTGGTGAACTAAGAGAAAAACAAAGAAAAACTATTCATGAAAATTTGAGTGAGAAAAGAAGTTTGTGGGAGTGAAAAATGTAATAGAAATGCAAAAGTTAAAAGAGTCCAGTTGAAAAGAAGAAGAATCAAAATTAACATTTCTGAGAAGAATGAAGTAGATGGAAGTAGCAAATCTATGGAGAAAAACATAAAGGTGAAAGAGAAAAACAAGTATTTTTGACATTAAACTAGTAGAAAATTGTGACAGAAATGCATACCTTCAAACAAGACAAAAGATCATTAAGAGAACAAAAAAAAGACATAATATTCAAAGGATCAAGGGTAGAAGAAAACATGCTCAGAAAGTGATCAAGATAAGAGAGCGGGTGAAATGATTTTCTGGAGGACATTTTTTGAATAATGTGAATTTAGAGAAATCTTAATTTTGGAAAAACTTATATTACAAGCATGTCTTATAAAGAACACTTTGTTTGGCATTCGATTTGTTTTTGGTAAGATTTTAGATTTGTAATCTTCCTTGTTGAGTTAGTTGAAAAGAAACAAAAAGATTTATTTATGTATTTTTTGAAGCAAAGGAGGTAATGGAAGCAATGACTTGTTCAGGAAGTAAAATTTTGAAAGAAATGGCAAAGCGCATCGAAAGCAGTGGAGAATCATCGGAAGCAGTTCGCGTCGGGAACAACAACACAACATAGCGCCACAGCGAAATGAGTGGTGATGTATGACACTTACACGCTGATTATTCTATTCCAGGTACACACAACTAAATATTCGAGGTTATGCATTTATGGAGTAAGGGGAGCTATTACATGACACTTTTTGCAAGAAGGCAAGAAGCGAATGGGAATTGGCAGAGGGCAGATGGAGCAATGGCGACGTCGGCAAAGCAGTGGTGATGTGTTGTTTTTGTTCAAATTCTTGTATGATGAACAGTGGAGGTTGATACATAATTTTGAATATTAAAATATTTCTTTCTATTCTTTTGTTTATCCATTAGAGTGGAAATATTTGCATACAACATAGATTAATGAGTCTAATGCTTTAGGGGAGTGTAGAATTTGAAAGCTTTAGTCTCAGTAGATGAGGCTATGAGGAGGAAGTCAAGGGTGAAAAAGAGAACCAGCTCGGACTGCGATGTCGAATTAGTGCAGCATGGCAGCATAGCAGTACACGCTGCACTTTGTATTCATACTGCGCTGCAATGTCAAACTAGCACAACAAAGAAGTATAGCATTACACGCTGCATATTTTATGGGTGCACGAAACTAAATTTTCGGGGGAGTGTTGTTTTGAAAAGTCAGTTTCGTGCGTACGACACAGTTCGCGCGTAACTGCTAATTGGATTTAGTATGGAGGTTTGAATAGATTCACGGATTGGGGGAGCGAACGGATTGATATAATTAAAGTAACGTAAAAGACTCATTGAGTGGTGTGAACAAGCTGTGAGAAATGGGCGGCGGATCGCGAAGCGATCCAATGTAAAATAAACGGAATGTTGAAATAGGCGTCGCCGGTACGGCGGAGTTGCGACGCATTTAAGTCAACGCAGCTGCGGCTATTTGTATGATCCTTACGGACAAGCGCAGCCAGCGCAGCTAGCGTAGCTGAGGATAATATGACTAGGATAGATTAGGAGTAATGATGATTGTACGGTAGTGGTAGCTTAGTAGTTGCTTCGCGGTAGCTTGGTTTATAACATACGAAGATTGCGATGTAAATAATTTGTACAACATAGGTTTGTCCTTTTGGCTAATTAGTTTATTAGAGTAGATACAGTTCGGCTGGTATGCCTCCGTACATTTAGTAGTCTGAGTATAACTTGCATGACTTAGATTATTTTATGTATCGTAGTCAAGTTTATCAAAGCAATGGCAAACTGTTTTCTGCATCTTTAACCTGCTGGTGTGATCACTCTGTTTGGTGCTTTCATGTGAAACTTTGTGGAGTTAATACATGATATAGAATCTATATGTTGGTGAAGTTTCATTGTATTTTGTTGTTTTTAGAAAGCTTTAGTCCTCTTTATGCCTCAGCTGTGAGAGAGAGTTGTTCAGGACTTAAGCTATTTTTGGTTGAGTTCGGTTCAGTACTTACCGAAATTAGTGTGACAGTGAAGTTGGGAGTTCACGGTTCTTCTCTCTCGCCCCCATACTTGTTGTAGTCACTGAAGGAGAGAGAGAGCAATGGAGCCATGGCTGCCTCAGCTCCATAGGAAGGACTAAAGAGTGACTTAAGTCACTCTCAACAAAAGGTTGAGTTCGGCAGGACTCAAAACCCCGACCGGTAGAGCGCGGCGTAGCCATAAGCTCTAACCAGTCTGTCGTAGAAGTTCGTTAGGAGATATAGGGTTTCATTACTATTTAAACTATTGTGTTGTACAAGAATCATTTAACTGAAACTCTTTACGCCACGCATGGATATAGTTCTACAAAGTACGAAGTACTGTACTCGTTTGAAATGGATATCGCGCATTTTGTTTCGACAGCGAAACAAATATCGCGCAAGTATTTATTACGGCTGAGATTAAATTTCGCGTCAAATCTAACGGCGCACATCATCGCCGAAATCCCGGAATAGTCACTTTGGCATTTAGTGACGTGGCATGACCTGGCGCCACGTGGAGAGACATAATTCGATCCCGGGAATTCCGAAGAACGTACGGACGAGTGAAAAATGGACACGCGCCTGCTTAATGGCCTTGTCGTACATTGGCCGTACAGAAAGTACATCGGCAGTAGTACTTTCTAGTACTATACAATGTTGCGATTGGTTCGTACAGGCAGTAGATAGGAGCTGTGAGAGAGAACTATGAAAAACTAGGACTTAGGAAAAATTAGGTAGATAGTCCTCTCTCTCTCTGAGAGTTTGTATAAATTGGCATCTTTGCCACCCTATAACTTATCGCTTGGTTGGGCGTTTTCAGAGATTTATTTTTCTACGGACTCAAGGGAGTCCAAGCTGCACAGGGGTGCAGTTAGGTTGTCTGTTTGTCTTCTTCGGTAGCAGTTGTTGCCATTGCTAGTGGGTTAGTTAATCACTATCTAGAGGCTTCCTGTATTATGTAGTCCAATGGAGGACACAAAATTGCACCTGTAACACATGCACTTTAATACGATGGACATACCCTGAAGGTATGTCCTAAATCATTCCAGTAAAAGCAATTCTTAGGCCAATCTCCGAACTCACTATTACCTTTACTTTTCTGAAACTGAGACTTAGATTCCTTTATATTCCTTTCACTTGATAAAACCTTTCTATTAGCTTCTTCATCTAGAACAACTCGTCTAGCTAAAGTTAAACTCCAATTTTTTTTATCAATTAAAGTCAATCGATCAAGTGCACTCTTATATTCTTTAGGTAGATTTCTCATTAACAAGATAGCTTGTTGAGAATCTGTAAAGTTTCCTCTAGCAAAATCATTTTCTGCAAATAATACTTGTAAGTCAATACGGTGTTTCTCCATACTACCTCCTACATACTGGTGTTCAACTATTTTGGTAACACTGCTAAGTCAATGATATAAAGAAGTCATTGCGTACATACATTCTAAGCACTTGCGTAATTCAGCTGCCCTTTTGAAACTTAGATATGGCATTACTAAATCCTCAGTGAAGGAGTTCTTGATAACCCTTAGACACTCATGATTTTTCTTTTTCCATCCATTTGATGTTTCGGCCAGGGTAGCGTCCACCACGTCCATTAGCTCCATCTTCTCGGAGTAGCTCTCGAGTGCACACTTCCAATAGTGATATTTTGATCCATCAAATATGGGTAGCCATGGGTGTGGGCCTATAAACAGGTGTCCATAGCCAATTTCAGCCATGGACTACACATGGAAGCCCCACCGACTACCCCTCAAACACCTGTGTTTCAGACAGCACAGAATACTCCACAATAAATAAAATAGCCACAAACTACACCAATAGACATTATACTATAGACACTATAAGCTCCCAAAGTTACACCCAAATTCACCAAAGAATCTAGAAGATATAAGCTCCAGAGTTTCACAAAAATAGTTGACAGCTTCACAAACTAACCACTTAGACCTCACACAGAATATTACAAAGATAACAGAATAGAATGAAACTGGAAAAACATATATATTCTATATCATATAATAACTTCACAAAGTTTCACATGAATGTAACAAACAGAGTGATCACACCAACAGGTCAAAGATGCAGAAAACAGTTTGCCATTGCTTTGATTAACTTGACTGTGATGCATAAAATAATCTAAGTCTTACAAGTTACACTCAGACTACTGAATGTACGGAGGCATACCAGCCGTACTGTATCTACTCTAATAAACTAATTATTCCAAAGGACAAACCTCTGTTTTACATAATATTTACACCGCACTCTTCATATGTCAAAAACCAAGCTACCGCTAAGCAACTATTAAGCTACCACTACCGTACAATCATCATTACCCAAAATCTGTCCTATTCACATTATCCACAGTTGTTCTGGCTGCGCTTGTCCGTACGGATCATAAAAATAGCAGCAGCTGCGTTGAATTAACTGCGTCACAGCTCCGCCGTACCGACGGCGCCTATTTCAACATTCCGTTTATTTTACATCGGATCACTTCGCGATCTGCCGTCCATTTGTCACAGCTTGTTCACACCACTCAATGAGTCTTTTACGTCACTTTTATTATATCAATCCGTTCGCTCCCCCAATCCGTGAATCTATTCAAACCTCCATATTAAATCCAATTAGCAGTTACACCCGATCTGTCTCGTACGCACAAAACTGACTTTTCGAAAAAAACACTCCCTCGAAAATTTAGTTTCGTGCAAAAAATATGCAGCGTGTAATTCTATGTTGCTACGCTGCGCTAGATTGACATCATTGTGCAATATGTATACAAAGTGCAGCGTGTACTGCTATGTTGCCATGCTATATACCTATTTCAATATTTTGTTTTGACATATCAGATCGTTTCGCGATTCGCCATCCATTTGTTAGTGCCTTTTCAAGCCACTTTAATTATATTTGTACGTTGCTCCCCCAATCCATGAATCTATTCGGGCCTCCATATTACATCCACTTAGGAGTTACGCATAGTTAAAAGCACGGACGAAACTTCCTTTTCAAAACAACAAATAATTCCTGTTAGCGCTAACAGTTTGTGTAAGTAAGGTTACAGTTCTTGTTAGCACAAATAGTTTGTGTAAGTTAGGTAACAATGCGTATTAGCGCTAACTGTCACAGTAATTTGATTGGTGCCGTACTTCAGTAGATAGAGTTTTAGAGAGGGAATAGGACTTAGAAAATTTTGGGTAGGCAGCTGCCTCTCCCAGAGAGCACTCTGTATAAATGGCAAACTTTGGCCAACCATAACTATCAATTTACTTGACCATTTTCAGTGATTCTTTTTGCTGCGGACTCAGGGGAGTCCAGGCTACACAGGGGTGTAGTCGGTCAGAGTTTTTGTCTGCCAGGGTGGCTGCATTTATAAGGGAAATTCAAAGTGGGTGAATGTGTCCAAATCTCATATTCTAACTTTGCATTCTGTGGTGGAACTGAGCACACAAAAAGTGTTATTTCACAGGGGTGAATCTATATTGGGATTGTGACTGTCAAGGGGTTAGTCATTTTGGTTTATGTTAACTTGGAGTCGGCACTATCTAGATTAGCTTCTTTTGGATCTGCATACTCTGAAGGCCAATGGAGGTCTCAGAGTTTCAACATGGACCCGAGACAGTTGGCGGACCCTAACCGACCTGGTCGTAAGGAGATTCTAACTCTTCACAACATCCATGAGTTGAAGGTTAAGAAGGAGCTGGTGTAGCGGGTTTCCAGAACCGACCGAGCCCGGATTATACGCCCAGTGGGAGGAGTAGTGGAGATCATGAGTAGCTCGTCCGAGAGTGGCTCTCCCATCTCAGCCCGAGAGCAACCGGAGAGGCCGTTTGCTACCCAACCGCAGTCTACCGTCTCTCAAGAAACTGCCACCAGTAGACCTTCTAGGGGCAGAGCAACTTCTAGGGGCCGGACTAGGGAAGGGAGTAGCAAGCGGAAGTTACCCGAGCCTCAGAGAAATTTCCGGTTGAATCATCGGGTCAGCAAAGGTCATTTTTCTCCTCTAGCCAAAGAAGAGCCGCTCTTTCCTTCTGCATCAATGTCCCCGAGTTCTATTTCTCCTTTCGAACCACTTGTCCGACCATCCGAAGGACTATGGCGTTCAAGGCCTACGGACCCCGAGGTACCCGGTTTGGGGATTGCTGATCTCTCGGGTGTGGTGAGCAGCACCCAGAAATTGGTGGAGATCTTGCGATCGCAGGATAATGCTGTGGCGGGGCCGTACCCGTCGCAATAGATTGGGATGCTCTTGAAGAGGAAAAGAAGAGGGCATTAGAACAAGAGTTGGTCTTGATACGGGAAGCTAGACGAAAATCTGGGGGAATCCTTAGTGGACAGGTAATCCCTCCTCGTAGAACAGTTCCTGCAGCGGAAGTACGACCTCTAGATCAAGCAACTCCTCCGGTCACAAGAGATACCAGGACATCACCAACACTGAGACCAAAATCTCCTCTTCAGCAGGAAGGGGAGGAAACAACGGGGCCTAACAAAGAGGGGTTGGGTGCAGATTTGTCGAGTAATCCGGTAGCTGCGGCTACAGATCTCCCTACATTTGTCTCATTCGCGGGATCCTCTACCGTGGAGGCTGTGGTGCAGCTACAACCCGACCGGAGACTACACATCTCCCTCCGAATTACCACTCCTCCTCCATCACCACCTCACGCCCCTTCCCCCTCGCAATCCATCTCTCCCGCAGGAGCAGTCCGGGGGTCAACAGGTTCACCTCGCCTACCCCACAAACCCGACGTCTACTCGCCTCCTGACAGACGGTCGCCATCCTCTAGTTCCGGAACTCCTCCTCTCGAAGGTTCTTAGAGGCAACCTAGGAAGCAGACTCTTTTCAGGAAACAGTCACCTTCTCCTCCAAGCTTCCAGTCATCACCCTCTCCATCGCCATCCATTACCCGGAAACCTCGCCCTCGTCTTCACATACCATCGGAAGAGGAAGTCCTCCGGAAAGCACGTGCCTCTTCGGATATAGAGGGGCAGACGACTATCCCACTTTTCCAAGGACCAGACCTTCCTCCGTGGGGGAGAGGACCACTGCTGGTACAACCGCCCTTCCCATCGAAGGAGGGACCAGTTCGGATCTTGAGGTAGCAGATCATGGGGCAATCTCACCGGTTCAGTTTGTCAGCCCGACCGGACAAGCGTCACCAAGGTTCACCAATCTTACCGAAGAAGAAAGGAGAATGGGCGGACGTCCGGATCTTCACCGGAGACAACTCGGGAATTGCTTTCTCTGATTTTGAACTGCTGTGGAAATCCTTCACGCAGTCCGAAATTAACAAATACAGGGGAGGGGCCATTCCAGCAGATTTTGAAACCACCCTGTTTCCGATGATGGTAAATTATCTAGCCGGAGGAGCTTTGGCCGATTATAAGGAGCGTCAACCTTTGTTGATGGCCCCCAGTATCAAAATATCGGATCCGGATCTGGACGCCGAGGCTCTTCAGGCAGCAGACGACCTGGCTGCCGCAGCTGCAGCTCCTCTCACCCCCAATTTCACTATGGATATGAAACTTCAGGCCCAAGGCAGGGCCAATGTCAACCACCTGCAGGCGATACACGCAGCCGAAGCAGCCAACAGCATGGTTGCCAATCCTAATCCCTGTACCACTCTTCTGGACGCTTGGAGACTTCTTTACACAGAAACGAACGAAACTGCCATCAAGGAGTTCACAGACTTCCGCTGTTTGAAGAATGAAACTCCCCATACGCTGTTCAACCGCCTCTCATGCCTCTGCCAGAAGACCAAACTGTCCACCATCGATGCACCGGCTATCGCCACCAAATATTATGTCGCTGTTCTGCATTCCTTCGGGCCAACAGGACAGGCAGCTCTGGACAATTGGAGTGCCAGTCAGGCTATACACGACCGGAATCCCACAGCTCAAGAAATTTTATTGGCTGCTATGAAATTGTATGATCATTTTGTTCATAGCGAGGCACGAGAAAAGGGTGTTACCGGGAAATCAAGAGCCAACTTTGCACGTTTCGCCGGGGAAACATCGCTCAGTCACGACGAACAGACAGAACTGCAAGCTTTGCGGAAGGTTAAGGGGAAACAGGAAGCAGATGCCCGACCAGAACCTGCAATGGGGGCAGATGAAAAAGTTTTTCTTTACGACTGCCTAAACTGTAACCAGCCCGGTCACGGATGGAAAAGGTGCCCCCGAAAGCTCAAACCAGAACTCGCCATCAAGCAGAATGAGTTTGAGAGAGAGCGTGCAGAAAGAACCAGAAGCAGCAGGAACGTAAGCAAGGAGGCGGAGGAGTAGACCGAACACCGGTCACCAAGGATACATATAAACCTACTCCACGCTCTGAAACCGCTAAGATGTCTCAATCCCAGTTGAGACAAATCCGACTTCCGAAATTTGATGACGCTCAAATCTCTAATGAGCTAAGGGGGAAGTATACTACTGAGGGGTCGAAATGTGAAGCTTGTGGGTTCATGGGCCACAAAAAAGGGCAATGCTTTCAGAAGAATGGGGTTCCAAAGGAAATGATGCAATATGCTTTGTTCACAGGTGAAGGGGAAACTGTCAATAATCCTCTACCGTTGCAACTTTTGTATCCTTGGGGATGTGAATCTCCAAATGAACCGGGACCCAGCAGACTAACACCGGAACATATCATTCAGCAACAAAGCACCCAGTTGGCCACTTTGGCAACAGAACTGGCTGCTCTAAGATTAAGATCCCCTGCCCGCACTTCTCAACCTCTTACACCGGCTCAAAAATTGCAGAAGCAAAAACAAAAACTGCTACAAAAGTTAGCGGAGCTAGAACAGCAGACCACGGTGGATGGAGATGATGATGACCTAATGGGCTGGGATATGGAGCCTCCAAAGGCTCATCATGCTCGGACATTTCTGTCCGGAGCCTGGAACGTTGGTGAAGGGGACAGTCAAAGACAACTGCGCTCTACAACGTCTTCCCAGAGGAAAGACAAACAACCGATGTAACAAAAGGACCACAGCCTTTAAACCACCGGTCCCTTATCCTTCACACCGCAAGCAGTCTGTCTGAACAGTAACATTGGACTGGGACTCAAGCTAACTCAGCCGCCTCCCCCAGCTCCAAAGAAACTTCCTCTTGGTTTCGAAAATTTTAAGAATCCCCAGCCTGCAAAAGATCCTTCAACCCCTGAAACAGATCAGGAATTGTTCGAAAGGTACTTGGTCGAAAGACCATCCACGGATCCGCCAGAGACACCTTTAACAGCAAATTCTGACACAGAAAGTGAGGAAGAAGGGGGTGGGAGACAGGAGAAATTGGAGGACAAGGACTCACCAATTTCATCGCCCAAAACCGGCAGTCATGCTAGTGCGACACTTGATGCCCTACGCCCTGACGCACGTCAAGACTCTAGCTTCCTCCCACAATCTGCCCGAAGAAACCCTCATTCAGGCACTAGGGGAAGAGATTCACACCAAGAGGGAAAGGGTCGTGTTGGCAAAACCACCCAAGACAGTCTTCATGTCGGCGGAACCAAAAACTTTTATGGCGGATAGAGATTATAAGGCCCTGTCAGTGGCTCTTATTCTAAACAGAACGGGTTATTTTAAACTTAATGGATACGGCGGGTACCAAGATGCAGTGGTGGATACTGGAGCTCTCCCTAATCTCATCACCACCTCAGCATTACAACAAATGCCCGAAGAACTGCAGCCAAAAATCAACCCCAGCGACATATGTCTGAGTACGGTCAGCAGTGGGAGCCAACCAGTATATGGTATCATAAAAGCCATGGAAATTGAATTTGCGGATGATGCAGGCTAGCAAGCTCAAATTCAAATCCCCTTTCTAGTGGTGGAAGGTAAACAATTCGAAATTTTGCTGGGAATGGCCACATGGACAAGATTCAACATGGAATTGAGCATATGGAAGGAACAAATCACAGTCTCAGACCCGAAGGATCCGGAGGGTACCAAAGTGGTGGTCCCCTTGGAGTTATGGAACCAAGGAAAAACTGTTGTTCCGGTGTCTGGTTGTTATCCCGTATACTCTACCTCAACCCTTTTGGAGTTGTTCGACCACTCCCCCGATATCGCCAATTCCATCTAGCAATTCCCTATTTCCAAGCGGTGGGAAAGGGAGTACCGAAATCGATTAAGACAGATGGCCACACTTCGTCGGGAAGTGGACAGGAGCTTTGCTGCAATATCATCCGGAATAGCAAAGGTTCCGTGGTCAGAACTTCCAACGATTCCTAACAAAGGGAAAGACTTCAATCGACAGGTGGTGTCACTGGAGGTCCCGCCATCAGGACTCAGGATTCTATCACTATTTTGCGGCATTAGCTCCGATCTAGAGGCCGTCCTCAAAGCTGGATACCAAGTAGAAGCGTACTCAGCAGTGAGATTGATCCGGACGCCCGTGCAGTCAGTGAGTACCGATTGCAATAGTTACATCAACTTTACCCACAGCAACTACCGGTGTCCCCCATGTCTAACTCTCACCGTACGCTTCCCCAAAATGTGGACAATATCACCAATTCACATTAGGAAAAGCTTGGAAGGGTGGACCTAGTAATTGCTGGATGGCCGTGCCAGGGGTATTCGTTAGTAGGACAGGGCAGGGGACACCAAGATGTCCGCAGCAAAACATTCTTCTAGATGACGCGACTAATAACAAAGATACCAGAACGCCAGGACACGCCAGTGGGGTACGTCTTGGAAAATGTTCACCCAACCGATGATAAAAGAAAACAGGTGGTTAACAGCTGGAACCAAGTGACCAACGTTCTGGGAACTCCAACAGTTTTTGATGCAGCTCAGGTCGGATCAAGAGCCCACCGAGTTCGGGCTTATTGGACCAACTTGGTTCCTCTTCACATCCTCCAAAGCTGTTAAAAACCCAGGTTCCGGATCCCAACATCACAGTTCAACAGATTCTCGGACCAGAACGCATGGCCACTCCAGTGACCAAAGCCGACAGAGCACCTTTTTTCTGTTGCAATAAACCTTGATCTCCAATGAAGGCACTACCAACCCTGGTATCGTTTCCAAACAGCCACGCTTACGGGGAGGGCGCACCAAGAATGATCTTTGACAGTACAACCGCCACATGGACAGCACCAAATATTGCAGAACGGGAACAAGCAATGGGATTTCAACAGGGAACCAGAGCTGCGCTAGGGGTCTCGGCATCACGAAGGTGTAGTTTAATCGGACAAAGTATGGATTTAAATGCAATTTCCGGGGTGCTGAAACATTCTCTTGCATTCTCAAGCCTTCAGTCTCCACAATCACAGACAACATACCTTCAAGCCCCACAATTGTTAGCCATGCAAGCGACACTAAAGCTTGAGCGGGGGAGAGAGACAAGGAGGGAAAAATTCAAATTCACCAAATTACATTTAAATAGAATACCAAACCCAGGAACTTCCTCAGTGGGGGGGAGCGATAGTGTTGTTTTTGAAATGTTAGTTTCGTGCGTACGCCACATTTTGTGCGCACGCGACGTTTCGTGCGAATATTATTACCGGGATGACACGTGGCGATGTTACATTGGAGCGCGGCATCTCCGAGGATTAAAGGAGTGAATCCGAACTTTCCACGTGTGGACATTTAAGCCATGTCGTACAATGTTCGTACATAAAGTACACCAGCAGCTGTACTTTTGTGTACGAAACTGTATTCTGATTGGTTCCGTACATCAGTAGATAGAGTCTGTGAGAGAGAAAGGACTTAGAAAAAAATTAGAAGATAGGACCCTCTCTTCCAAAGAGCTTCTGTACATAAGGTCTACTTTGACCCTCCATAACTTACTCCTCAAGGGAGCAAATTCAAAGAATCTTTTTTCTATTGATCAGGGGAGTCTTGCCTTCACAGGGGTGCAGGTGGTTAGAGTTTTTATCTGCTAGGGTGGCAGTTGTTTTTGCTGAAACACAAAGGGGTCAGGATTATCCTAGAGGCTTCTTGGAAGTTGTCCACTCTGAGGACTTATAGAGGTCTTAGAGTTTCACACGAGTGAAAGTGGAAAGAAGAACAGCAAACAGCGTTCCAATTCCTGAAGGATTCCCTCAAATAGCATCCGGTGCTCCGGATGCCTGATCACCAGCGGCCTTTTTTCTTTTACACAGATTGGAGCAAGTTCGGATTGGGAGCAGTTTTGGCTCAATTGGACGATCCTGGGGCTGAGAATGTAGTGGCCTACGCAAGCCGGAGTAATAACAGAGCCGAGGGGAATTCCAGCAGTTACCATAGGGAATTACTTGCCACGGTCTGGGCCATCCAGCACTTCAGGCCTTACCTCTATGGAGTACACTTCTCCCTTATTACAGATCACCAGCCCATTAAATAGATCATGGAGAACACTAAGTTGACTGGAAAATTAGCCAGCTGGGTTCTCATCTTGCAGAAATATGATTTCAGCATTATCTATAGAGCCGGTGAGATTCATGGGAACGCCGACGGACTCAGCACGAATCCGGACCCGTCCACCTGAGACTCTACTGGGGCGCGTCACGATGAGGACCCTGAGCTCAACCTGGGACTTATCCAAGCTTCTTCTGCTTTTATTTGGCTTCCTCGGGATGAAGGAGAACTATCAACTTTTGCATCAGATGTTGAAGGGCAGGCCCCCATTGGAGCCGGCCGGAAGGATATATGGAATGACAGCGATTCCCTCCAGTCTATCCAAAAGGGCTCTCCTCTACCCCACCTTGCCGGAAGTGAATTGTCCCGTGTTCAGAACCGAATGGCGGCTTATGAATGGGACTGAGGCATTCTTCTCCGGAAATGGGCCAATGGGAGAAGGAAAGTGGTTCCTCCTCTGGCAGATCGGGAAACCCTCATTGTTCGGCTTCACCAGCAATGCGGGCACTTCGGACAGAAACGAACTACCTCGCTGGTCACAGGGTCGTATTGGTGGCATGGGTTCTAGACCCAGGTCAATCGTGTGGTGCAGACGTGCCCTTCTTGTGACTGAGTGAAAGCTGCTTTTGACAAAAAGGGTGGGACTGAACTTCATTCCCTCCCCATTCGGGGATGTTTTACAGATGGTCACTGGATCTACTGGGACCACATCCCACTAGCCGAAGGGGGAACCGTTTTGTTCTGGTCATGATTGAACACTTCTCTAAATAGATTAAATTGGTGGTTCTTCCCCGAAAGGAGTCCAAAGCGATCGTAGACGCATTTTTGCAGAGAGTTTTGTCTCAATTTGGAGCACCGGCCGAAGTTCTAACAGATCAAGGGTCCGAGTTTGCCGCATAATTTTCTAACCTTCTAGAGAAATGCCTCATTGACCACAGGTTGACCACCCGAGACGACCCCCAAGCCAACGGATTGGCCGAGAGGTGCGTACAGACAGTGAAAGGGTCACTACGGAAATATGCAGTGGGAGAGGATTTGGGGGAGTAAGACACACGAGTGCTTTCGATTGCCATGGGGTACAAGTTCAGCAGGCAGGCATCTCTCCACTCCTATAGCCCTTACTTCATTCTTTTCGGCAGACATCCCATCCTACCCGGGGCTGCATCGGCTCAGGCGGTTGTGCTTCCGGAGATGAACAACCGGGGGACTGTCGATACCCTGATTGCAGACAGGGCTAAGGTCTTTCAGCGGGAAATACCTCTGGCCATGGGCAACTTACAGGCTGCTCAGCACAGGGATCAACTTTGGTATTCCCAACGCCGGAGCGGTAATTATGTCCCTTAGCAACGGCGATTTGTGCCCGGGGATTTTGTGTATCGCATGCAACAAAAGAAGGACACGTTGGACATTTCGGCCGGACGAGTGATTTTGAAAGTTGTGGAGGTGTCAAACAAAGGGGTTCTTACCTTAGAAGGGAAGGATGGCCGCAAAATTAAAGAAAATCAGATCAATGTGGCCCCTTGCCATCTGCGAGGGTTAGAGGATGAACCCACTTTCCACCTCACTTACTTTGCAGACCCGCCGTCATGTTCCTCTGCCTGCCATGTGTCCTCGTACCCGACCTCCTGTTGGTGTGTGAACGCTGTCACCAGGGTTGGCATGACTGTTGCCCACCTGTGAATTGGGAGCCCCCCTCTCAACTCGCAAATCCGTGGTTCTGTGGGGACTGCGAGTTTGGCGGCTAACCTGTCTAATCCTCTTAATCATGCGGGACTAAGAGGGGGGGGGAATCTGGGCGGGTGCCGGGTACTTTCTCTTTTCCACTCCATTCTTCATTATTATCTATGCATATCCCTGGGGGGGGTAAGGAACAGAGATTGGGCATGGTCACAGATCCGAGTAAGCATCAGTGTGTGGAGTGGATTGCAGGTTTTTCGTGCACACCTCCTTGGACATCGTACCTGAATATTCCGGTTCTCAGGCACGCTCGACAACCATCGTCGATTATCCAGATTTTCCCTTTTGTGCGTGCCTTTTATTCTCGTCCACCTTGTACGGACTCTCGCGTACGGAGAAGGGGGGGGGACAGCCAGCCAAATCAGATCTTTGTATTTTTACCATGGAGCACAACGCATTTTAGTTCACCTTAAACGGAGGTCGGACTGCGGAGTTAGTCCGGTGCAAAGGTGGCGGCTCCATTACATGGCATCCGTTCTGTGTAACTCTAGCGGAGGGGTACATTGTGGAACGGCACGCAGCCTTTAAGATTGTCCAGTAGATCTTGCTGTTAGCTGTCAGTAGGATGTTAGTTCAGGCCCTACAAATGGGTAAAGCATTTATGACGTTGGGTCAAAATTAGGTGGTTTCACGTCGAGTCAGAACTTTTTTGCCCTTTTGTGTATTATAGAAGGACCTTCGGCCGCTAATCGAGCCAGAACTAGTCGTCTAAATTTTAGCCCTGAGTGTAGTACAGACTGTCTTGTCTTGTGTTCGTGCGATAACGATTGGTGGCCGCTGATTGGCCTGCCACATTGCTTTGACTTTGGCACTTGCATTAGGACAAACTCTGATTGTATAAGGCACTTGGGGCCAAAGAAGACAGGTTGCTTTTTCAGTACTGTCTCCTGAGAAAGCCCACAGAGAATTAAATCAACCTTTCTGTTGGAGAATTGTTGCATTGTGTCATTGACTCTATTGCCATCTTTGTTTTGGATTGTCTTTTGTGGAGACCGTAGCTCGGGTGGGTGGTTGGCACTATTCTCCCTTTGGGCGGTTTAGACTTTCTCTCTTTGAAACTTAGAAGAGTCTTGTCGGATCCGTACGGCGGAACCGAGGGGTGAGGGAGACTCATACCTGTCTTCGGGGCCATTGGGAGAGTTTCTTTCTTCTGGGTTTGGTCATCTTGCACTCCGGGGTATGTTTGCTTACTTCACCATTATTGTTTACCTATATCTTATTCCATTCTCTGGGGCAAGGTGATATTTTTAAACCTGAAAGAGCCGATTTTTATTGTTTCTATATTTCTGCGTGGGAGTTATTTGCGTACTCTTATGGTCGTCGTGAGGTTTCTGTCCGGAGTCCTTGTGGGCCGGATCAAACGACTATACTTCCTTTCTATTCTTTGGAGAGTGGTCAAGGGAGTAGCATTTATTCTGCTTCCGGTGGAAAAAGCAGAATCTGGGGGGGGTACCGGGTACTTTCTCTTTTCCACTCCATTCTTCATTATTATCTATGCATATCCCTGGGGGGGGGTAAGGAACAGAGATGGGCATGGTCACAGATCCGGGTAAGTATCAGTGTGTGGAGTGGATTGCAGGTTTTTTATGCACACCTCCTTGGACATCGTACCTGAACATTCCGGTTCTTAGGCACGTTCCACACAGTACAGTATAGAAAGGTACTACGACAGATGTACTTTCTGTACGGCCGGTGTATGACAAGGCCATTAAGTGGACGCGTGTCCACTTTTAACTCGTCTTTATGTTCTCTGAAATTCGCGCGACCGAATGTTATCTCTCCCCGTGTCTCCAGGTCACGTCACGTTGTAAAACCGCCAAAGTGACCATTCCGGGATCTTGGCGGTGATATGTGACGTCGGATCAAAAACCGAAATTAAATATTAGTTGTCGAAACAAATGTCTGATTCATTTGTTTCTTGCGAGATCATGTTTGCACTATATATTAACTAGTTATATATCTGCTCATTAGTAATTCCGTCTATCAGATGATGTATCATAACACAGTTTAAATATAAATCACACCCTATATACTTGAACGGACTCCTACAACAGGCCGTTAGAGCTGATGGCTACTCCGCGCTCTGTCGGTCGAAGTTTCGAGTCTTGCCGGACTCAACCTTTTGTTGAGAGTGACTTATGTCTTTAGTCCTGACTATGGAGTTGAGGCAACCATGTCTCCACCATTCTCTCTCTCCTTCAGTGATTACAACAAGTATGGGGGCTAGAGAAAAGGGGAGGAGGCAGGCTGCCTGTGCTTTTTTTGTCTTTTTCCACTAATCTATTTAGACATTGAAAATACCAAAAAAAACTAGTTATTTCAACACTCCCCTTAATTTCTAGTCTGGTTTCAACTTCTCTTTGAGTCCACACTTTTCTCTACGATACTTTAACTTGGGAGATTGCACAAGTTTGGTCATCATATCAGCCATCATTTTTTCATCAGACTTATGAAACTCTGAGACCTCCATAAATCCTCAGAGTGGACAGCTTCCAAGAAGCCTCTAGGATAATCCTGACCCCTTTGTGTTTAAGCAAAAATAACTGCCACCCTGGCAAAAAAAAACACTGACCACCTTCACCCCTGTGAAGGCAAGACTCCCCTGAGTTGATAGCAAAAAGAATCTCTGAATTTGCTCCCCTGAGCAGTAAGTTATAGAGGGTCAAAGTTGACCTTTTGTACAGAAGCTCTCTGGGAGAGAGGGTCCTATCTTCTAATTTTTCTAAGTCCTATCTCTCTCACAACCTCTATCTACTGATGTACGGAACCAATCATATTACAGTTCCGTACGCAAAAGTATAGCTGCCGGTGTACTTTATGTACGGACATTGTACGACATGGCCTAAATGTCCACACGTGGAATATCTGGATTCGCTCCTTTAATCATCGAAGATGCCGTGCTCCAATGTAACATCGCCACGTGTCATCCGATGTGACTATACCCACAAACCGCCGAATTCTTCTTCCGCGATCTCGGCGCTAATTCCGGCCGTCCGATTAAACTCGCATTTGATCTTAGCCGTAATAAATACATGCGCGGTATTTGTTTCGCTTACGAAATCAATGCGCGGTATTGATTTCTTATCCGTACCGCAATTTGTACTTTTACACTACCATATCTATGTATCCCGTTAACAGTAATAGTTAAATGATTTATCCTACGTGTACATATATAAATACTTATCGTACTATATATGTAACACTACTCCTAGACTTAACGGCTAAGGCTACCGGCTACCTTCCGTCTGACGGCCGGGAGGTACTAGGATCAAATCCTGTCGCGGCACATACCTTTTAGTAATTAATCCCTTGACTAATATAAATTTCCCGTAAACCTCAGGATAGCCTAGGTAGCCATGGCTCTAGCTTCCTCTCCAATTTCTCAGTGACTCCGACAAGTTTGAGAGTTGGAGAGAGAAGTAAGAGGTAGACTACCTCGGCTTCTTTATTTCTATTCAGACCTAGAAAATACTAAAAAACCATTAATTTCTACAACTTATACACAAGATTCACAACTTTGTTTTCTACTTTTTCCCTCACAAAACTCAATCTTATGACCATATGCTTAGCTTTGAAATGATGCTTTCGATTGGCTGCAATGGCAATGGCAGCCTGATTATCACAAAATACTTCATGCACTCCCTCCTTCTCATACCCAGTTCTTGTAGCAAAGATTTGACCCACATCAACTCTTTCACAGCAGAACAAGAGGCCATGTGCTCAGCCTCCATAGTAGAGTGAGTAACCACCTTTTGTTGCTTACTACTCCAACAGCAAACACTTTCTCCCACATACAACTAATATCTAGAAGTGCATTTTCTCATAGGTGCATCCCCATAACTCGCATCACTCCGAGTAGTGATGTGAGTGTGCTCCCCTCCCAAATGCAACCATAATTCCTCTGTTCCCATTGGATATCTCATGACTCTTTGGGTTGCCTCTCAGTCTCTCTTTCTAGGATCATTAAGACTCCTACTGAGGACTCTAACTGCTGCGGCTATGTCCAGCATGGTACAGTTTATAAAGTAGATTAAACTTCCTACAACCTGTCTATAAGGAATAGACTTCATAAACTCTCTCTCTCCTGGACTCATCTGATCATCTAAGATTATCACTCCTCCTTCTACACTCCCATCACTTACTTTCTTGAAGTCCATGGGAGTGGTACAACTGTTTGCCTTTTCCATCTGGAATTTCTCAAGCATATTACCTATTGCTTCTTTTTGAGTAAGTTTAATGATCCTTTTCCCCCTATCTCTCTCCATTTGAATTCCCAAAATATATCTTGCCTCAGCTAAATCCTTCACGTCAAACCTGCTTCTAAGATCTTTTTTTAAGTTATTTATCTTTTCCAAAGACTAACTTAACACCAACAAATCATCCACATAAATTGCAATAAAAATCACACCATTCTCATCTTCAAACATGCATATAGAACGGTCAGAGCTGATCCGGATATATCCTAGACCAGTGAGAAACTCATATAGTTTCTTATTCCAGTGTCATCCATACAAGGACTTTATGAGTCTGCAAACTTTGCTCTTTACTCCATTTACGAACCCCTGTGGTTGTCGCATAAAAATTTCTTCCTCTAACTCACCATGGAGAAAAGCGGTTTTAATATCCATCTGGTGTATTTCCATGTCTTCTGGTGCTGCTAAATTGAGGAGAATTCTTACTGATGGGAACCGAACAAATGGAGCAAAAGTCTCATCATAGTCAATTCCCTCTTTTTAGGTGAACCCTTTTGCTACCAACCGAGCCTTATATCTTTCAATGGTATTATCTGGGTTCAATTTTAGTTTAAACACCCATTTAAAGCTAATCGGTTTAATGTTTGGAGGACAGACCGCTAGTTCCTAAGTATTTAGTTCCATGATAGAGGCCATCTCATCATTAATGGCTCTAATCTATCTCTCTTTCTCCGAACTGTTTACTGCCTTTGAGTAAGACTGCGGCTCATTTGGGTGAGATAGCTTAGTTACCTTCTGAGCGGCCTATTTTTCCTGAATCTGTTTGCTGTTCTTTCTCCCCCACTCAAACTCCGAAGCTAGGATGGAGGGAAGTCTTGGATTTCTCCTTATTGTCTCATCGGCTCCCCCATCCATGAAAGCCGATTCCGGTTCTTCCTCTTCTTTCTCCTCGAAGTCCATAGGAATATGTAAGGTTTGCGATGGATCTCTTGTACCTTGTTCTCCCCTGAATCTTCAATCAATGTTTCACTCATGTCTTTTTAGGGAACAACCAAGTTCTCCTCACTTTCGGACTTAAATCTGATTTTTATCTTCTTGGTATATTTGAAGGGATCAATGACTTCCCTTCATCCATGACAACTAGGTGTTTTACCAGAATGATAACTTTCTTTGCTAAGTCATAGACTCTATATCCCTTGATATCTTCATCATATCCTACAAAGTATCCTGGTTTTTCCTTAGCATCTGGGTTTCCATTTTTTCCTGTCCGTGTCAAGACTGTAAACTTGGCTACCGAACACTTTAAGGTGAGAGATATCTGGTTTCCTTCCAACCTATCTCTCATAAGGTGTCATTTTTTTTACATCTGAGGTAAGGACTATATTCTTAATGTAGTTGGCACATATTCTTAATGGCTTTTACCCAAAATCTCTTTCCTGTTTTCTTATTAACCAACATACTAAATACACTATCTCCTAGTGTTTGGTTTAACCTCTCAGCTACCCCATTTTGTTACGGGTTATATGGTACAATTTTTTGGTGCTGAACTCCCTCATCTCTCAAGTATTCCTCAAACTGGTTAGAGGAAAATTCTCCCCCATTATCACTTCTTATTTTCTTAATGGGGGTTTTTTGCAACTTTCACTCCAAGCTTTATATTCTTTAAAGTAAGTTAGTGTTTCACGCTTTGTTTTTAGGAAGTAAACTTTAGAGTATCTAGACCAGTCATCGGTTATTGTCAACATAAACCTCTTCCCTCCGACTGAAGGTACTTTTACGGGTCCTCAAATATTTGTGTGGACCAAATCTAGTAATTTTTCACCCCTATATGTGGCGACTTTGGGAAAGGGAAGTCTATGAGCCTTACCTTCAGCACAACCACTACAATCATCCATCATTTCATTATCCCCAAACTGAATGCCTTCTACTACACCAAGCTTTTTCATTTCCCTCAGCCTATCAAAATGCACATGCCCCAACCGCTGATGCCAAATCATCATCTTTGGAACACCAACATAGTAAGCATTTTTCTTTTCATTACTCAGGTTAAGCCTAAACATTCCTTTGCTACCCTTATCTGCTGTAGAGTAGGCTTCATCCCCATACTTAGTTGTAAAGACTCTTTTTCTAATAAAGGTATCAAACTCTTTGTCATCTAACACAGACGTAGAGACAAGATTTTTACTCAGCTGAGGAATGTAGAGTACTTTTGAGAAGGTGAGTATAGAAGTCTTACCCTCCACTAAGACTTTCAAATCTACCAACCCCACTAGATCTGTAGTTACCAATCTCCCATCCCCATACTCTATCTCTACAGTAGGGATATTTCTTAGCTTAGTGAAAAGGTGCATATCACGACACATATACATAGATGCACCTGAGTCGATGATCCATCCTTCAAGTTGAGCTTCTGAATTGCTCCGAGAGCGCATTTTTGTTTCCGAAGGATCTCCTTCTCCTCTAGGCTCTCGTCAAGGAGAAGCTCCCCATCCTCCTTCTCAGAGGACTCGTCCTCGGTCCCTCCTTTCACTGTTGTGACCACAAATGCCTTCTTCTTTCCACCTGAAGAACCCCATCCACGGAACTCTTGGAGCCTTAGCTCCGACAACTTGACACAATCCGCTATGAAGTGTCCTAGTTTTTTGCAAAAATAACAAAGAACCTTTGGGGGCCTCGGTCCTCCAAACTAATATGTATCTCCATTGTATGGTTTTTTTGGATCCTTCCCCCATCGGTTTGCTCCTCCAGCTAGAGTTTAGATGCTCTTTCCTCCTCTCTTTATCTCAATTGTGTTCTCCTGCACAAGTATCATCCGGACCACTGTGTTCCACTTCTATGAACTGTCAGTCATTTCTTGTAATCGATACACTATGTTTTCATACTTGTCGGGTAACTTCATGATGAGAGTGTTAACTTTCATCTTTATTGTACATGTCCATCCGGCACCCTCCATCTCCATATACAAACAAGAGAGATCATTACAGTAGTCTAACATCTTTCCCCCTTTGTAAGTATAATTTCCTAACTTTTGCTCGGCCAACTGGAGCTACTGAATAGTACCAGCTCTATAGATCTCCACCAAACTCACCCATAACCCCTCGGCCTTGTAAATGTGAGGATGAGGGTTGTCCAAAGCTTGAGTGAGTTGCCTTATAATGAAGTTTTTGGCAGCCATGTTTACGTCCTCCCATATTTGAGTGTCGTTCTCCGCGGTCTTCACGGCCGCCGCTCCAAGTTCCGTGACAATAGGAGTAAGGGGTGTCTCCTTCCCTTTCCCCTTTTTGGACACACTGCTGTCCCCATCATTTGCCTCATTCGGTGAAGCAGTCGCTGCTGCAAAAAACCTTAGTCCTCCAAATCTTGGTGGAGTTCTTGAAGGTGGACGTTTCACTTGTCCACTGACGAAACCCCAGTATCGTTTTTCACACAAAGCCCTTGTCATCATAGCTTCCCAATAAATGAACCCAGATTCGTTGAATATTGGCACCTTAGAGGGTGAGCCCATAACCTTGCAATTCTGTGTCCTCCATTGGACTACAGAATTCAGGAAGCCTCTAGGTAGTTTTTAACAAGCCCACTTTTAGCCACAACTACTGCTGCTCACGAATACAAATTGACAATCTGGCTACACTTTTGTGCAGTCTGGACTCCCTTGAGTCTGTAGCAAGAAAAATCATTGAAAACAGCCAACCAACCGATAAGTTATGGGGTGGCAAAGATGCCAATTTATACAAATTCTCAATGAGAGAGGTGGTTGCCTACTAAAATTTTTCTAAGTATTAAACCCCTCCACAACCCCTATCTACTATAGTACAATCCAATCAGATTAATGTACAGTAGAGAAAGGTACTACGGCCAATGTACTTTCAGTACGGCCTGTGTACGACAAGGCCATTAAGTGGACGCGTGTCCACTTTTAGCTCGTCCTTATGTTCTTAGCAATTCGCGCGACCAAATGTTATCTCTCCCCGTGTCGGCGGGTCACGCCACGTCGTAAAACCGCCAAAGTGACCATTTCGAGATCTCGGCAGTGATATGTGTCGTCGGATCAAAAACCGAAATTAAATATTAGTCGTCGAAACAAATGTCCGATTCATTTGTTTCTTGCGCGATCATGTTCGCACTATATATAACTAGTTATATATCTCCTCATTAGTAATTCCGTTTATCACATGATGTATCATAACACAGTTTAAATATAAATCACACCTTGTATACTTCAACGAACTCCTACGACAGATCGGTTAGAGCTGACGGCTACACCGCGCTCTGCCGATCGAAGGTTCGAGTCCTGCTGGACTCAACCATTTGTTGAGAGTGACTTATGTCACTCTTTAGTCATGCCTATGGAGTTGAGGCAGCCTTAGCTCCACCATTCTCTTTCTCTTTTAGTGACTACAACAAGTATGGGGGCTAGAGAGAAGGGGTCGAGGCATGTTGCCTGTGCTTTTTTTGTCTTTTTCCGCTGATCTATTTAGACCTAGAAAATACCAAAAACAACTAGTTATTTCAACATAGTGAGACGCCCGAGAATAAAATGAGTCGCCACGGTATTGTTGAAATCCCAGATTTCACAGTCATTAGCCTCAGTTTTCTGAACATCTCTTACAATAACTGATCCAGTAGCCATTCATGTGAGTTTTTCCTTCCCCTTCTCCTTCCCTGTGTCCGACAAGATGCTTTCTCCAATATCCTCTACCTCCTCTGCCCCCGTAGATCCTCTTGTGAACGAATATCCTCCAAACCATGGTGGACTTCCTAGTTTTGTAAATGGCCGACACACACGCCCACTCACAATGCCCCGTAGTCTTTTTTCAAACAGTGCACCCCTCATCATAGTTTCCCAATAAATGAAACCTGTTCCATTGAAAATGGGCACCCTAGAGGGTGGGCCCATATCTTGAACCTTTGTGACCTCCATTCGTACAATATATCCAGCTTATGTTAAGCCTCTAGGATAACATTTGCACTTTTGATTTTGGCATAGAATAAGTCTCACCCTCTGGTGCAAAAACTCTGACCGACTAGACCCTTGTGTAGCCTGGACTCCCTTGAGTCCGCAGCAAAAAAAATCAGTGAAATAGCTCCCCTGAACATTATGTTATGGCCGGCCAAAGATGGCCTATAAATACACAAGCACTCTATGAGTTAGGCGGCGACCTTAGTTTTTCCTAAGTCCCAATCTCCCTCTCTAAACGTACTACTAGTGTACCCTAACCAATCAAATGACTGTAAGGTATAAGAAGGTACAAGTACCGCTGTACTTCTTGTACGACCGTAGTACGGCATGGCCGCTCAGCTGACGCGTGTTAGTTCTTGAGACGTAGTTGCTCCCCACGTAATATCCGTTGTCCAAACATATCTCGCCAGGTGTCGTCCGCCGACATTGGCTTGCAAACTGCCAAATGTCCACTCTTGAATTTCGACTCCTTTGCAAGTCGTCAATTGCCAACGACATTTGATTTCGTTTGTTGAAATTAAACGTCGTTTCGTATAGTACAGTAATTCGTGCGGTACAGTATGTTTTATGTTCATTTTATTTCGTATGTGTCGTTGCGTCATTAATATCACATCCAACATATGTAACGTTTCATCAAGACCTATTGGATAAGGCGAAAGGGCTACGACGTAGGGCATCTTGGAGGTCACAGTATCAATTTGTTCCTGGCACGTTATCTTTTGCAGGGGCTTTGTCTTCTGCCTGTCTTCTTGTCTGCATCAGACAACCATGATTGCCTCCTAGCTATCAGTAACTATGACAAGTATGATAATTGTAGAATAACCATACACTAACAAAAGAGATAGAATATAAAATACGCTTTTTCAACAAAATGAATCGTTGAAATTGCTCCCCTGAGCATTGCGTTATGGCTGGCCAAATGATGACATACAAATACAAAAGGTCTCTCAGGGAGAGGTGCCTGAAAAATTATAAGTCCTAAACTCCCTCTCTAAACCCTCTACTACTAGTGTACCTGACCAATCAGAAGACTGTAAGGTACAAGAAGGTACTGGTGCAGCTATACTTCTTGTACGGCCATAGTATGGCATGGCCGTCTCGCTGGCGCACATCAGTTCTAGAGTCGTAGTTGCTCTTTCCTTAATATTTGCTGTCCACTCATGGCCTGCCACGTGTCACCCGTCGACACTCGCTCCGCAAACTACCAAATGTCTATTCCGTTACATCGGCTCCAATATGAGCCGTTCGATTTGAGATTGACATTTGATTTCGTCCGTCGAAATTAAATGTCGTTTCATAAATTCCGTGTTGTCCGGATTTCGTGCGGTCCGATCCATTTCTATGTTCAATTTATCCTGTAAGCTGTTAAATGAAACATATCGTGTCGTCCAACTTTAAATAGATATCATACCCCACATACATAACGCTTCATCAAGACCTACCGGATAAGGCGGACGGCAATGTCGTACGGCGGTCATCCGAAGATCACAAGATCAAATCATAAACTTTGACCGCCTATCTTTTGCAGAGGGTTGTCTCTTCTGTTCACTTAGCCTGACTCTCTGTTTGCGTGCGGCAGCTATGGTTCCCTTGCCAGTCCTCAGTGACTGCGACAAATATGAGGGTTGTAGTAAGACCATAGACTAAAGAGATAGAAGATAAAATACCTTTTGTTGTTTTATGAAAGCTTCAATCCTCTCTATTTTGAAAAATGTGAGGACAGAGGGACACATTTATTATTTACGTGAGGACATGGTTGAAATCAAAGTTGCCGCTACAGTGAGGCAGCCAGGGCATCGAAAAAAAGAAAAGGTCGCGAAGTGGCCTGTCCCAAAATTCTTGTCAGAGAGAGATTCAATCTCTTGCGCTTGATAATTTCACGTTGTAGCAATCCGCTTTACTAACCAATCTGAGTTTATGATATCGTTACAATATCAAGGTTTGACATTTATTTAAACTATTACAATGCGTCATTTGCGAGTTAACGGCATTGGAAAGAGAATATGTATGGAATGTCGTCTTAGGCGTTCACACAGGGAGAAATACAGTGGAGAATAATGTTGTACAGAGCACACTGTACAACATTACATGCGGCGGAAATTCGACGATCGAAGGATTCATCGGACGGTTCGCAAAATCGCAAAGTACGGATCTGCCCGGAAATTGTGGATGACAAAATACACCTCGGAATGACACGTGGCAAATTTCTAAAGGATTACGATAGAGGCATCGATTTCTTTATGGAGTTTTTATGACAGGTGGCGCACTACGAGAGGCGTCGTACACAAAACCGTACACCTGGGGTACAAATAGTGACGCTACTAAATTACGTGAAATTTAGGGTTTAGGAATTGATAGATTACGTGTCAGTTTCTGATTGGTTGTTATTAGGAGATAGGTAGCTGTGAGAGTATATACTAGGACTTAGTCGTTTTTTGCACATAGGAACAATTTTTCTGTACAAAAACTGTATGTGTTTTTTTTGTATTTTTAATCTGTGATATCTCACAGATGTGTAAGCAAAATTATGTGAAATTTTGCTTGTGTGTTCCCCTTTTTGTTGTCTACATTTCCATATATTTGCAGACCTATAATGTGTCTGATTTGTGTGTAATTTCATTGTGAAGTTGTCAGATTTATCAAAGAGTTATGGCAGACTATTTTTTTTTGCAACGTTGGCCTGATGATGTGATCATTTTATTAAGTATTTTTGTGTAAAACTTTGTGAGGATAATTAATGACATAGAAACTATCTGTTTATGTAGTTTCATTTATAGAAAACTATCTGTTTATGTAGTTTCAGTCTCTTTTGTTATCGCTGTAGGATTTTGTGTGAATTCAAAGTAGGTTGTTTGTGGGGTAGTACGTGGTGCTTCCAAGGATAAATCCATGGTTGCAAAAGGCTATGGACAACACCTTTTTCAACAAAAAGGGTGGAAAATTGTTGGTGAGTTCATCCAAGTCGCACATTACACGTTTTTGAGAGGAATTTGCAGATTTGTTGTTTTCTAAAGCACTTAACTCCTCCTTCTCCTCGTCTAGACACATTCTACAAGGTCATATCCCTCTACTCTTGACAATTCCAAGAAGATGATTTCTAATCCTTGTTGCTTGGGTGTTATATACGAAGTTGCAATAATTACAGACGCATAATCGGTTGGCAAAAAGAATCCCACTATCTGCAGCCTTCACGTGATCCCACTCCTCTCCTCGATTTTGGGCATTGTTGCTTCTGTCATAAGTCTGGAAGAGAGGAAAGTAAAAATATTAAGTAAAAATATTGCGACGGAGGAGGGTAGGTTAGAGGGAGGCGACGTGCGTTCGGTTTCGTTTTCAACAATCCTTGGCGACTTCTTTCAAAAAATAAATAAATAAAACTTCCGTACATTTTTCAAACATACCATGCGCAAATAGTGTGAAATTTGAATGTCTCTTTTTGGAAAATGTCCGTACATTTTCAAAAAAATTATGTACATGTTCCGTGAAATTTCTGTTCAATTTACTGAACAGAAAATACTAATAACTGCGCCGTATTTTTTCATCAAATTTCTTACATTTCTATGAAAATCTGTACATTTTACGGGAAACGCTGTACTTTTTACGTAGATTGTCCGTTCAGTTTACCGGACAGAAAATACAGTCTAGGTTCGTTACGAGGGCCAATAGTTAAGAAAACCGTATGTCACTGTGTCCACACCGAGAAGAGATAGTCCCACACGCCATAATCGGGTATGTCTATAGGGTCATAGGGTTTGTTTTGTGTTTTTTTATGATAAAACAAAAAAAAGAGAGAAATAAAATAACCTTAAACATACGGTCGCGCGGAGAAAACGAGGTGTGGCCCCAATCAGCGTGCTCGTGCGTGCGAAAAGTTGCAAGAAATCGCAAGGTTCATCGCGATTTTTTGCGATTTTCTCAACTGTCACGAATTTAAACGTTTCAATCTCAAAAAAGGAAAAAATCGCACGATTTGAACAACAGCGGCTGGTTCCTTTTTTTATACTCGTACTATTTCTAAAAATATCGTATAGTACCTGTATAATACGGGCTAACTACATATAGTATTTTCAATTATCTTCGGACATTTGAATGATCATTTCTGGTGTACCGTTGACTTTTTTGTTTCACTTTTTATACTTGTTTGTCGTGATGTGCCAAGGTCTAGTCATCTTCTCTTACCTGTTAGGGTTTTTCCTTCTTCATTCTTTTCCTACGAGCTCCGGTGTCATCCGTGTTAGCTCTTGGTAGGGGTGACATCGATCCCGATGGGTAAGCATTGTAACTCACAGAACCACTGCACCAATCTCTCACCCGTCTTTCAAGACTTTTTTTCTCTATTTTTTCTCCTCTCCTTTGTTTTTTGCTTCTGTATTATATCCTCGCCTTTCACGTCAGTGTTTTCGGCTAAGAAATGACATTTTGCTCTCCATTAATTCCATTTTTGTCTGTTTCTTCTCGTATCTTTCTCTGCAGCTCCGTCCAAAGTGACCTCTCCCTCGAGTTCCATGGTCTATGCTTTCTTTCTGTTCCTCATCACACTTTCAGCGCAGCAGATGAATGCTCAGATCCTGGCCTCCTCGGAATGGCTCACCATCGTGGGCGGATTCGTCAGCGCGCTTCTGTTCCTCTTCACTCTCACGGTAAGGCTGGACGAGAGCCGCCAGTCGTAATACCACAGCTGGCATTGCCCGGATACTCCGAAGGTAATTACGCATACGCGATTACTGCCGCTTTTGCCCAGTAATCGCAGTAGCCGTACAGCAAAATGTACGATTTGTGCGTTAGGATTACGTACGATTTTTACGGTTGCCGACCAGTGACGCCATTATCGGCATTGGTGTGCTGACTCTGCCATGCCACAGCATCGAGTCTAGGTTTCCTCAAAGTGACAAGTTTTTCTCTTTACAGCCTGTGTACGATAATGTGCAAAAAGGATGCGTTTCATATTTGAAGGACCGAATTGACAGTTGAAGAAGAAGTTCCTGTTGGTTCCTATGGCTGCTCAAGCTGAGTTATTTGCACTTCCTAAAATGTACTGAATGTCTGAACTGACAGAGTCGTGCTTCAGACCGATAAATCTTCCCTTGATTCACAAGAATCGAATAGTTTTACCACTGACAGAAACCATCATGGTGGTACTATGGAGTATAACTGCAACCCTACATTGGTCTTTATCCTAAGTTACAACGTGTTTCAAAAGGCATTATGGCACTGGAGCTGTCACACTACAAAAGGATACCTTTGGTTGCCCAAACACAGTTAGCATACCATGTAAAACCATAAGTGACAGTTTCGTCAGACGGACTCTCTCACTCTCTCTCCCTCCCTCTCTCTCTCCCTCTCCTTTTCTTTCCCTCTCCCTCTCCCTCTTCTAAATGTGGAAATAAGGATAGTAAAATGTGGACAGATTTTGGGCGAGTCTCCTCTCTCATTGGCGCAATTTTATTGAGACAAGGTAGGAATTACAGTGTATCGCTATTAGCGTTAATGTTTTTTCTAGGTGTTTAACTCTATTTTCTTTCTACCCTACAATAGAGAAAAATGAGTGGTCGAATGTTTGCATAACCGTATGCGTTTTGTCCAATTATCCTATCGTGCGTCTCTCACTCATCTCACTGCCGTCAAAAGAGTACTTCCATACCTCGAAGGCACCAAACTCCCCCTCTCCCCCTCTCCCCCTCTCCTCTTCTCCTCTTCTCCCCCTTTTCCATCCCTCTCTCTCTGTCCCTCTCTCCCCCCCTCTTGCCCGCTCATCGCCTCGCTCCCTTTCTTCTCTGTCTTAGCGAATATGGCTCTATTAGTGATTTCGTGGTGGTCTCTTTTCCCGTGGAATGAAATACCGCATATGAACAGATTGCGGTATCTTTTTCTGTATGTTGACTCGGCTGACATTGGTCCAGAAGCAGACAGTAACTTTGTGAAGGCAGGGAGAAATTTCTCTTGAATATCAAGTCCACCATGATCCTCAGTTGCTCATGAAGGCTGTAGTACTATTTAGAATTGTGAAGGGAATGGTGTTGCCTGGATTATATGCGGTTTGCAGACAGCATGATTTTGCACCGTTTGATCTGTGTTGGAAAAGCTCAATATCATGTATGCCTGCTTTTTTTGTTACTTTTGCGAAGGCAGAACCGCATATGCGAACAGGACAGAATTAGTTGTACTTATGTTTTCGTTCTTGCACCAGTAAAAGCAAGTCATTTTTCCTCCCCTTCACCTCTCTAATTCCTGGAATTTGATTCTTCTTACCATGACTGCACTCAAATTCTAAATTCTATTTGGCTTCACTATAATTTTCACGCTTATGATGTTGCTACGCACTATTTTTTGCTTTCTTTGCAGTTTCTTGGAAACCTTCAGGAATATGCCGGTTTACGCACGGGGTGGGGAGCAGGTATGTAGAAGAGTGAACTCTTCAATTTTTTTTTAATTGTTGTAGATTTATTTGACATAGATTACGAGCCTGTTTGTTTGTACCCTTCGGGAAATTAAGCAGGAATGCCATCGGCACCATTGACAAGGTACACTGTGTATCATTGTTACCATTAATGTTTTTTTCGCTACTTGAAACAATTTTTTTCCATGCACATTTGTCGGATTGTTAAACCGGCGGTTGTGATGGTAATTCCCATTGGTTCTCCGATCGAAAATCAGACATGTGTGCATCGAGCAAAGATGTTATGAGTGACGAGAAAAAAAATCAACTCTAATAGCGATACACTGTAACTCATTAGTGTTAATCAGGAACCATCGGATGGCAATGCACTTTTTTTTTGGTAATCTGCAGAACTACACTGCCCATGGCTATTAGTGTAAGTATATGCGGAATTAGAATGTCTAAGACTAATTTAGTGCAGGGAGATGTGGCGGATTTGTAGTTTACTCCCTTAAATAGTGTATTAACACTTTTGTGATTTTTGGCCAAAAAAAGTGCGACCGAGTTAGCTTTATTAACACTGGTAACAACGGGCAGTGTATACTGATGACTGACACGTGAAGGGACTCGTTTTGTGAGCAGTCTTGTTGTCAGAAGTAGTGGCCGTGATATCAGCTGCGTTTGTGCATCGCGTTTCCTGCACTACATGGTGAGACCTTTTTTTCTATCCTTCGGCCTTAATTTTTAAGCCATGCTGGCATTATGGCAACAGTCTTTTTGTCCTCCTTTTTTTTTCGTCTCATTTGTATCTGTGATAATGTCACAATGTGTTATTATTATTAATACTAATTAAAATGAGCATGCCCTTTCCCTTATTTGTTATCGTTATAATGAATATTACTGTGATTATTGCCATTATTGTTATATATGTCTGGTGTCTTTTGTGAATGTACCAATGGTCAATATCGATGTTGACTTTGGTCAGACAACTTTTTTGAGCATGGCGCTGATTTCAGAATCAATTGCTTCACTTTACTTCACTTCTTCATTTTACTTGTGTCAGTTTCGATTGTGTGGGGAATCATGGCTTTAACTTCTCCGTTTTTTATCGGGTGGCTGAGAAATTCGCTACAGTGTTTTGTTTTCGATCGGCATTTTGTACGAAATGAGTAAGATATCGGCAGTGGTTCATCAACAAACGGAGGTGAAGAAGAAGTCACATTGATGACGCTATGTACCGTCCTACAGCAAGTGGATGATTTCGGAGGAAGGTCAGATTGTTGCCAGTTTTGCCGTTTTTTATTGTTGTTCCCCCCCTTCTTCTTCCCTCGGATCGCCCTATGGCGAACTCCCTTCTGTACCGAGTTTCACTTTAATCGACACGGCCAATGCTCCTCTTCAGTTCAAAAAGATACGTCCCACAATAGACCTAAATTGGACCGAATGTGGACCCAAATTGTAGCCACAAGGCTGTCTGCTTTTATCTTGTATGGAGTCCTTCGTTTTTTAGGATTTTTGGAAATTTCGGCTGGTCGTCCTTCCATTTCCTGACAAAGTATAGTAGAGAGTCACTTAAGCTTATAACTGTTGTTATGATGTTCGTTTCATTAAATGTAATTTTTGGTATCTTTTCTCCGGTAAGGTTGTAACATCATACACATATCATTTTGTTAGGAATGTTTTTGTTATGGCTGACTATGGAAATCTATATAATGTAATATGTCATATATAATATATAACATATAACATATAATATATGAATTCTGCAATATATAATATCATTTCATATGTAGTATAATAGAATATAATTTATAATGGAAGCTACACGGTGAATCACTGTTAGCCTGTTTTACACTCTTTTGGTTGTGCCGGTTATGTTCGTCCTTAAACATAAAATAGCGTTAATAATATCAATGGTGCTTTTCTCAACTCTAAAGTGATCCAAAGCTGTCCACCTCTTTCGCATTTTGCAAAGGATTGGACTTCAATAGTTTTTGAAACATTAGCACTTCACTGATTGGCAAACTCAACAGGGCGAATTCCGCATAATGCTGGTTTGACATTTATCGCTTATTTTGAACAAAAACTGGTATTGATAGATTAATGAGAAATAGTGTGGTTCACAAACAGGGGTTTCTAACAGCCATAAAAAGCCTAAAGTTGAAACCTTCAGTTAAGAAACATTACAAGTCAGAGTCTAGGAAAAGAAAACCCACAGGGACATAATTGCAGCAACTTCAGGTACCAAAATTTGTCCTCCATGAAAACCGGGGCAACTTCAATTCAGCTATGACGGCCCCGCATCCTTTCTAAGTTATAAATCACAATACTTTGTGATACTAAATTAGAATACTAACGAATTCTTGAACAAATAGAACAACAACACAAATGTCACGCCAAATGAAATGGATGCCCTCTGCCAACATAGACCACTGTACGGAAAATGGAAGCCAAAAGTTGAAAGAGATTTCCACAAGCAGAGGTAGAAATTTCTTACTTCCAAAAGCAAAAAGGTTTGAATAGCCGGAGTTAAACCTTCAGTTCAGAGAACATTTAAAGGCCAATCCAGAAAAAGGAGCAGCGCAGGTTCATAATTAAAAGGTGAAAGACCTCACATGCAGTGATAGAAAACTGCTTGATTCCAAAAGTAATGCTTGCTAAGGGCAATGAATCAGGCTGTTGAGAAAAACGTCCAGCCAAGGAACCTTCCACGAAGGTACTGTACAGCCAACGCTGGTGCCAAGACCAATCAAGTGAGACACGGAGATTGCTATTTATATTAACGGCTTGAACTGACGGCATCATAGAACACCCTTTTCTTGCCGTTGCTGTTGAAGTTGGAAAGCAATCTTTGCAGGAAGTAGTTTTGAAGACTGGAAAGGACTACAGCACTCGGTATTCGCACAAACAATAACGGTGCTTTGGTTAATCGCACTCTGTATAACTGTTAGGATTCATTTGTTGTTCGCCATTAAAATCAACTTTTGTCCATGCACACAATGCAGAGGTCGCAAAAGTCAAAATTTTAGATAACCGAGACCGACCGTTTTTTTTTTTCAAAATCTGAGTAACCAACGCCCGACCGGGTTATGTCACACTCCTAAATTGTTAACCGTTACCCGAAACGCGTTTACAAAAATAAAACTTAACCGAAACTCGATTTCTCGCGACTAACCGTACCCGTCCGTACCCGAATAAGTACAAAATTAGTGGTACATATCTCGTATACCTTCCACGATAACAAAAGTACAAAGTACAATAATGTTAGATTGCATGGACAGTACAAAATTTTCATTTTTTTTGGTTTTTTGCTTGCCCGACCGTAACCGTTTTTTTTTTTTTTCCTGTGAATCAACCGCCCGAATCCGCCCAGCCCCCCAAATTTGGCAACCGAATCCGTTCCGGATCCGACTCGGGCGGTCGTTTAACGGTCGGTCACGGCTTTGGTTGACTATTTGCGACCTCTGACACAATGTCCATTCGATTTTCATTTGAAGACTGCCACTTGGAAGGTCTGCGCATTCCTCACGGCTCAAAGAAGGGCTTCTATGTTGCTGCCACGTGACACTTCCGTCATCAATTGCATCTTCTTGAAACGTAAATAAAAATGAGCAGTTCATCGGCCAGGTCTTGCGTGCACACCATTATGCAAAACCATTCAGTTGATTTCATAAAACGGTACAAAAAAAGATAATGGCGAAACACACTGAGGATTCGAAGTCGAGCTATTATGTAACTACGTTAGGTCTCTGGAGTAATCGATATTAGTAACTAGTAATTATACTAATGCGGCAAATAAAGTCCGACAACAGGTGAAACCGTGAGAACAATGTCTACATTTGGTTACACATTATTGGGATAAAGGTCCGTCCAACTGATAAAGTACGAAGATAAAAGTACGGAAATAGTACCAAAGTATTCCGGAAGGCCGGGGTTTGAAAATATTTTGAGAATCCATTCCTTACCAGCGTACGGAGGTACTGCGATGATTACCCCCGCGATGATTATCCACCCGATGGCCCATCACGATATATCGTAATTTCGTCCCGCTGTTGGCCTTATAGATAAAACGGACCCGTATATCGACTCTCGGCAGAGGTCGCAAACGGTTGACTAAGGGTGGAATTCCATTAGGCGGTCCCAGTAAATGTACGGAAAATTCTACTGGCAGCGTTTACTGGAAGACTATTCCATTTTGTCGGGCCAGTAACCAACCTTCCTCAATTATGATTGACGCCACGTAGGCTAGAGTCCAGATTTGAAAATCTCAAATAAAATCTTCAAACGGAAAGTCAGAACGAAATATCTGTACGACCGGAGGTAATTAATGATTCGTACGTAAAGTTTGCGGCCAGATTTTTGATTTTGAAAACGGAAATCAAAATTTCGAAACGGAATGGCAAAACGACGCGGCAAACTTTGAAGGTCGCAGCAAACTTTGAATGTCAGTGGATGTCAGATGGAGCGTGCGAAAATATTTAAGGCTCACCTGCATCCAGCGTGGCAGGCGGCACATGGACCGTACGACGTAGGCACATGGCCTGTACGACGTGTAGACCTGTGATCGCTTGTTCAAAGCGGATATTTTTTTGCTTTTTCACGTGTACCAATGGTACACGTCTAGTATCGTACAACTCTCCTCGCGAGGAGAGTATCGTCACACTGGATGATGTGAAAAAGTGGAATATCCAACGGCCAGGAATTACACCTACATCATTGGAGCTTCCCGACAGCTTTCCAGTAACGATATTTCGTCTGACAAAAAAAAAATTAGGGTACGGCGCTGTACGAATATGTACGATCTTGTACGGCGTCCAGTAACGAACCACACTTTTCGTCTAATGGAATTCTACCATAAGACCGTGAACGCCTCTGTGGATGTGAGTGCATTTCCGGCGAGTTGGAACCCGGAGGTCCGAAGTCCAAACCTTGTCGACGGATAATTTCCAGCTTGGCAGTCGGTTAAATGAACTCGGCGGCACAAAATTTCCAGACGTTTATACTCTCTGCTGAAAATTAGTTTTTTTTTTTAAACTCGCTGTGCCGCTACACCGCGCATCGTAATTAGAGTAATGAAAAAATTAGAGTAAAAAAAGAGAAAAAAATAATTAGAGTAATTTACTCTAATTTATGTGATAGAACTGTTTCAAAAAGGAATTTACTCTAATTTAATTTTGTACTTATTCGGGTACGGGCGGGTACGGGTAGTCGCGAGAAATCGAGTTTCGGTTAACTTTCATTTTCGTAAACGCGTTTCGGGTGACGGTTAACAATTTAGGAGCGTGACATAACCCGGTAGGGCGTCGGGTACTCAGATTTTGAAAAAAAAAAAACGGTCGGTTTTGGTTATGTAAAATTTTGACTTTTGCGACCTTTGACTCTCGGTATGTCGAAAAACCGATATGTTGATTGCCTGCCAAAGGCTCTCGATACACGGCACGTGTCACTACACCGCCAATCGTTATTAGCGTTGTGTACACTAATCCCGTCCCGCTTTTTTTTTTTTTATCCTCCATTAGTGTAGTTCATTCTATTTTTTTCTTTATTCTATTTAGAGTTATTTTCAGTACGTTGTCTCTTAAATAGAGTTGTGGACGGTCAGTGTCAGAAAGTACATAAATGTACCTTTTTAAGTTAAAAATTACAATAAATTAGTTTTAGTAACCGCAGACGCATGAGAATGTGCGTTCTAAAAAGGAAAAAAAACCAGGTCGTAAAAATCCCGTTCCCACATATTCGTCCAACAGCCGCGTTTCGACCGTGTGAATGTACGATTTGTGTACGATTTGTCAGATTTTGTTCGGAGACCTATATTAGTGTAAGCATGTTTGCGACCGACATTTTTTTTTCAAGGATCCAAATTACCATAATCAAACAATTAGAACATATGATTTTTTCCAAAATTTTCAAATTCTTAAATAGCTTACACCACTGTAATTATTATTATACGCTAATCAAACTCCCACGCTAATAACGATTGGCGGTGTACTGTACCCTACACTTTAAAGCTTCACAAAGTGCCGTTGAAGTTTGTTTTTCGCTTCCTGCCATCGTTTTCATCCGTCCCAACTCCCATCGCAAATTTTCCACTTCTCCTGCAGCTACCTCTCCAATGCTGCTGCAACCGTCGCTCCCTTTGTCGCACGTGTCAACTCCGTTTCTGCTACACCGCGTATCGTTATTAGTGTCAAAGTTTAAATAGTGTGGAAGTAAATATACCGTCATTTAGTGTTGGGTATCGAGGACCCTTTGCCGATATTCGATATATATTGAATTTCAGGTACCCGATAATCGATATATCGCTTCGATATATCGAAAACCAAATCATCGCGATATATCGGCGATATATCGCCGATATATCGTATCGCCAATATATCGAGCCATAAAAAAAATAAAAATTTCATTTTTTTTTTACAAACCCCCCCCCCCCGGGGGGGGGGGGGGGGGGGGGGGGGGTAAATTACCCGTACGATTTTCCGTACTATGACTGTACGGACACCCATTTTTTTGCGATATATATCGCGATAATTTATGTTGGTCCCGGTACGATATATCGAGGAATCTGCTCGATCGATATTCAATATATCGAATATCGCAATTATTGCGATATGAATTTACCCGATACCCAACACTACACCGCGCATCGTAATTAGAGTAATGAAAAAATTAGAGTAAAAAAAGAGAAAAAAATAATTAGAGTAATTTACTCTAATTTATGTGATAAAACTGTTTCAAAAAGGAATTTACTCTAATTTATGCGGTGTACTCTAATTTGGCAAGCTAATATCCTCTACTGTAAATAAGGTATTTGTACAGAATCTGACAAAACGTACAGTTTATCGTCACTATGACGTTTGCACTACGCGGTTTGTTAAAACGCAGTTACATGATAATGGCCTGTATTAAATCATTATTTGTAATTTTTTACTTATAAAAGTACAATTTTGCACGGTCGGACGTCGTCCGTACTCCACACTATTTAAAACGAACATATATTAGAATTAAAAACGTTAATTAAACCTTACCTTAAATAGCATAATGAAAAAATTAGAATCATTTACTCTATTTGATGTGATAGAGTCAAAATTTCGAGCGACCGAATTAGAGTAATTTACTCTAATTACGATGCGCGGTGTACCGTCATTGACGCTAATTAAGAATTATTTTTTTTTAAAAAAAAGGTGTATTCTAATTTCGGCGTTTATGCTAATTTGGGAACAGCAAAAATGGAATATTCGCTGTACGATTATATACATTAGTATAGGTATCTTTACAAAATATTGAAAATCGTACGCCGTCGTGAAATTTAAATATCCGTACATGTAAGACTAATTTACGTGTCAGAACAATCCCATTTTTTTAGCGCACGATCCTATGCGTGCGCGTCTGATTTAACTCATTTTTTGTAAAATTTTCACTTGAAAAGGAAACATTTATGTACGGTCTGACATCGACCGTACACCACACTATTTAGATATTATTGTAATTCGTCCTTTACGCTATTTTGTACGGTACCTTAACTAACGTCAAGGAAAAATTAAAATCATGTATCCTATTTGAGGAAAAAAATCAAAATTTTAAGAACCCAAACTAGTGTCGTTGACACTAATAACGATGCGCGGTGTACTTCTCCCGGCGGACTCGTCCTCCATGGCCTTCGTGCAGAGCCTCCAAACAGCGTCGCCAGTGTGCGGCCTCGCACCACTAGGACTTGCCACGTGGCGCCTGCTCGTGCCATTGCTGAGCCGGACGTACGGACGCTGACGACCGAGCGCCAGCTGTCGCAGCGTCTCCTGCAGGAACAACCGTCACCACTCCACTGGTAAGTCTCTCTCTCCCTCACTTTTTGCTTTCTCAGTTTCTGTTTTCTCAGGTTCTGTTTTCTTCGCTCGCCTTCTCTCAACGCGCCTCCTCTCTCGATTTGCTTCGACTAGTCCCTGTACGTGTGTTTTTTTAAATAGTTAGGGTTAAGTTGTGCATTGACCTCGCTGCAGCTGGTATCTTTCAAGTTTTGCAGGTATGTGCCATTGTGTTTTGTTTCAATATCCGTACGCCTGTATATTTTTTGCAAACGGCTAAACCTTTTATTTCTCCTTCAGATGTTTGGTTTCTTTCTTTTTTCTGTTTTTAAGTGTTTTTCTTATTGTCGAGCCTCACTGCAAAGCAACGAGTTGTTCAACTCATAAGCAAATTGTCCGGAGTAGATGAAGACTTCTTAGACCTCCAATATTTGTTAAGAGAATGTGCTTGTTATTTTTTTTTCTAACAGCAATCCTGAATGGTTGGATGAATGCATGTGTTCCTGTTTTCCCCCTTTTTGTTTTCGTTTTCGGCTGAACAGAGAAAGGTTTGAAGTCTTTGAAGATGAGGATGGAGAAGCGGACAGTTCGGATTGGCACGAATATCTGCAAAAATGAAATATGAATGTCTCGATTTCTGACAGAAATTTGAGTAACAGGTAGAATTTTCACTGACCCTTTGTTTCCCATTTTTACTGCACTTAAAACTTGCAATTGCTAGATTTTTTGTCCTTGTGCAAATTTTTTAGTATGTTCTGCTGTTTGCATGCTATCGAAAATTGGATTTGTTTCTTTTTCTTTCGTTTTTTTTTCAAATATTAGCACTATTTGATATATTAATGTTAAAATTTAGAATATATTTAAAAGTCATATAACATTGAAGCGATCCTATTTATGTAGAAGTATACTATACTTGTATATGTGTTTCAGTATTTTTGATAATAGCGTTAAATACACTAATGGGATCCTGGTCTTTTTGGCCCTCTGATCACAAATTCGCGTTATTGATACCAATTGTTGTTTCCTTAATGCTATTTTTTTTTTCCGGTTCAGAACTCTTGCACCGGCAATAGAATAATTAACACAAGCTTTCCTCATGCTTATTATTTCCTAACAGTAATCGCGATTCACAGTGAAGTGTACGTAAGTATTACTGGTTCGTGTATCTGGATTTCTATCCATGTACCGATCCTTAACAACTTTCTATTCTCAATTCTCATTGTTGTTTGGTGATCAATTACTTATACGGAACCCAATTTTGGATATTATTTTTTCTAAATTTTCCGCAGGGAAAAAAACCACAGAAGTGTTCAAAAGGGGCCTGAGGAACTCTCACAATCTTGTGGTAGGGAACAGGAACGGAAAGAAATGGTTTTCGGAACGGACCTTTGGTGAATGGAGTGATGTCCGAGACTCAATCGAGCGCAACCTCTTCTGTTTGTGGTACTTCTAAAACCCCAAAATCAAACCTTTTTGAACTTTTGAGACTTTGAAAGACCTTGAAGAACTTAAAAGACTTATGACACCATGATCGTGACGTCACTATTGAAGGGGAAGGTTGTCAACTTTTGATTGCTTGCCTCAGAAAAAAAGTCTAACTGTCGATCACACAATTACTTTGACTCCTTTGACTCCTTTGACTGCTTTGAGTGCCCTGGTAATATTTAACTCTAATAACAATGGTTGATTTAATGCTAAACATTCATCGGGCAATTATTTATCGGGTACTTTATTTACTTTATTTCTCGTCACAGTGTTTTCCGATTTTTAATCTTTACATCTCGGTTTAAAGGCAAAACTGTTACTTTTTTATCGCCTTCTTAAAAAATGAAATCCAACTGTTGAATATAAAGCTGAATACGTTTTAGTACCCAAAATTCTTTAACATTAATAGCGATGGGCAGTGTAGTTCTCTGAAAACTTAAAAATCTTATGCGGAGTACTTGGGACTTTTTTACCCTAAAAATCTTGAACCAAATACTTAAGACCTTTACACCCACAAAATACCTTATGGTTGAGGGATATTCGCGAAATTTTTGTTCGACAATATGAAATTCGACAAGAAGAGTTAATTGCAAATTTGGGAGATGAGGATCCGATGGAGTTCGGAAAACCTTCTCCCCCAAAACGCTTACGCGAAAACCGAGAAGGCAAGTTTGAGTTAAAAAAGTCGACAAAAGAGTCGGTTAATGAAGAGGAAATGGAAATTGAGGTTGGTGTTTCAATCAAATTATTAAGATCAATCAAAGAAAGAAGATATCGAACCAATTCCTGCGACGGAAAAAAGTGGGAGTTTTGTGAAGGAAGAAGAGAAACGTGGGGAAAGGAAAGGGAAACGGAAAAAGCAAAGGTTAAGGAAAGAGAGGAAAGAAAAGAAACTAAAAAAGAAAAAGGATCTGGAAAAGTACGAGTAGTAGCCAGACCTATTTCTATAACTAGAGGACATACAAGATATCTTTCATTTGTCTGTAAGTTTGTATTATTTTTTTGTTTTTAGGAAGCCAATCAAATACTTAACTTTTCTGAAAACGTTGTGTGTTTTTTTGGCAATCTTATTTTTTCTATGTTTTGCCTACTCTATTTTGTTTTTTTGTCTTTTCTCTATTTTGTCCTTTCTATATTTTGTCTCTTCTCTTTTTGCCTTTCTGTACATTTGTCTTTTCTCTGCTTAGCTTTTTTTGTTTTGTTTTGTTTTTTCTCTTTCTTATCTTTGTTTTTCTATTTTGTCTTTTCCATGTTTTGTCTCTTCTGTGTTGCCCTCTTTGTTTTGTCTTTTCTCAGTTTGTCATTTCTCTGGTTTGGCTTTCTTGTGTTTTGTCATTTTTGTGGTCTTTTCTCTGTTGTCTTTTTTGCTTTCTATGTTTTGTCTTTTTTGTGTTTTGTGTTTTTGTGTGATGTCCTTTCTGTGTTTTGTCTTCTATGGGTTTTGCCTCCTCTTTATTTTGTATCGTTATGTTTTGTCTTTTACATGTTTTGTATTTTTATGCTTTGTATTTTATGTGTTTTGTCCTGTCTCCATTTTGTCCTTTCTTATTGTCTTTTTTTGTTTTTGTCTTTTCTATGTTGTCTAAATATTTTCTCTTTTTCATAGTTTGTTTTTTCTCAATGATGTCTCATCTCTTCTTTGGCTTTCTTTTGTTTTCTCTTTCTTGTGTTCTGTCTTTTCTCAGTTTTGTTTTTTTTTTGTTGTTTTGTGTTGTCTTTTTGTGTTTTGTCTTTTTTGGTTTGTCTTGTGATTCACCTCTTTTGGTTTGTCAACAGTATTCAACGGCTCCGCAAGTTGCTTAGCAGGGCCATCCACAAAAAACGCTTTTTTGACAATTTGGACAATTATGTCCAAACGATATATCGCGGAATGGCGCTATATATCGGGCCATGGCAGATATATCGTAGAATGCGCTATATCGTGGAATGGCAAATATATCGTGACATGACAGATATATCCCGCCATCGCAGATATATTGGGGCATGGCATATATATCGTGCCATGGCAGATATATCGGGTCATGGCAGATGTATCGGTGCATGGCAGATACATCGGTGCATGGCAGATATATTGTGCCATGACAGATATGTCGCGGCATGGCAGATATATGGGGGCATGGCAGGTATATTGTGTCATGGCATATATATCGTGCCATGGCAGGTATATCGCGGCATGGCAGATATATCGGGGCATGGCAGATATATCGTGTCATGGCAGATTTATCATGGCATGGCAGATATATAGTGCCATAGCAGATATATTGGGGCATGGCAAATATATCGTGCCATGGCAGATATGTCGTAGCATGGTAGGTATATCGGGGCATGGCAGCCATATCGTAGAATGGCGACAATATCGTGGCAAATCAACAATATCGTGCCATTAAATCTAATTCGTGTTATAGCAGCCATATCGTGGCGTGGCTGTCAGTTAGTCACATTGTTGCATGGCAGCCATATCGTTGGGTAGCAACCATAGCGTTGGGATGCAGCCATATCGTTGGTTGGCAGCCATATTGTGCACCGCAGCCATATCTTTTCATAGCTGCCTGTAACAGGGTTACAAGATTGGGTACTTGGTAGCTAGCAAGAAGGCTGCTATAGTTGCGGTGTCAGAGCAGCGCAGCTGCGATTCCAGACCAACGCAACATAGCAGTGTAGCAACTTAACGGCGTAGCTACTTAGTAGCGTAGCAGCATAGCAGCGCAACAAAGCAACGCGTCTTAACGGTATAGCAACGCCGCGGAATGTAGATAGAACGGTATTGTTGTAAAAGGATATTTTGAGATTTGTCTCGGTTGACCGTGAAGGTCCAACAGTGAAACTCTGAGACCTCCATTGGCCCTCAGAGTAAGCATATCCAAAAGAAGCTAATCTAGATAGTGCCGACTCCAAGTTGATATAAACCCAAATGACTGACCCCTTGACAGTTAGAACCCCAATATATATTCACCCCTGTGAAATAACACTTTCTGTGTGCTCAGTTCCACCACAGAATGCAAAGTTTGAATAAGCGATTTGGACACATTCACCCACTTTGACTTTCCTTCAGAAATTCAGCCACCCTGGCAGACAAAAACACTGACCGACTACACCCTTGTGTAGCTTGGACTCCCGTGAGTCTGCAGCAAAAAGAATCACTGAAAATGGTCAAGTAAATTGATAGTTATGGCTGACCAAAGTTTGCCATTTATACAAGATGCTCTCTGGGAGAGGCGACTAGCTACACAAAATATTCTAAGTCCTATTCTCACTCTAAGACCCTATCTACCGACGTACGGCACCAATCACATCAATGTACTGTACAGATAAGTACAAGTGCCGGTGTACTTTCTGTACGACAATCGTACGATATGGCTGAAATGTCAACACATGTCATATATCTATTTGTTCCCGTAATCTTCGGTGTCGCCGCAATCCAATGTTGACGAACCATGTGTCATCCTATGTGGCGATGACCGCAAACTGCCAAAAGTACATATCCCGCGATCGCGGTGTCTATCGTGGCCGTCCGATCAAATCTGGCTATATTGTTAGCCGTTGAAAATAGACGCGCGGTATTTGTTTCGCGGTCGAACCAAATACGCGGTATCCGTTTCATAAATAAATCTGTACTCCGTACTATCCATAACTGTATCTATGCAATACGTATATATTTCCAGTTAAATGAACTAGTCTACGTGTAACTATATAAATAATTATCAAACCCCATACGTAGTAATACCAACTCTAGTCGAAATGGATAAAGTCACCGGCTAATTGCGAGTTGACGGACGATAGGTACTAGGATCAATTCCTCGGTCCGTCAAATACCTTTTGGTAAGTCTTACTAATTTACCCCTTGTCTTCTCTAGAGAGCTTAGGCAGTCATGGCTCTAGCTCCCTATCCAGCCTTCAGTGACTACAACAAGTGTGGGGGCTTGGAGAGGGGAGTTAGAGGCAGACTGCCTCTGCCTTTTTCTATCCTATTACAGACCTAGAAAATACACAAATATCAACAAGCTAGAACCATGGCTGTCCAAGGAGACAAAGAATAGGCTAATACATAGTCTATACCACAAAGGCTGTCGGTACCACGATTTGATCTTGATACCTACCGTCCATCTGAGTAGCCGGTAGCCGCTAGCTTTATTATATAGTATAGGACCAATGATAAGGTATATAGGGTACGATAGATACTTAGATGTGTACATATAGAGATTTCCATTTAGCTGATACAACGGACTCTTAGAGCATAGAAACTGTTATACCTTATATACCGAACGAAACAAATGATACGGACATTTGTTTCAACGGTCTGTATCAAAAGCCGACCTTGATCAACGGCCATGGTGCGAGCCCAGATTCCGGAATAGCCGCCTTGGCGGTTTTCAGATGCTTCCACTCTGGATACACGTTGCAATATATCATTTGCTTGCGGCATCTCCAAAGAGTATGACGACAAATCCGAATAACGCAAGTGTCAACATTTTGGCAATGACGTACAATGTCCGTACAAAAAGTACTCCGGCATTTGTACTTTTCTGTACAATACATTGTTTTAATTGGTGCCGTACTCCAATAGTAGAGGATTTAGAGTAAGGTTTAGGACTTAGAAAAATAGTAGGTAGCCGCCTCTCTCCTAGAGGACATCTTTATAAATCCGCAAACTTTTCATTACATAACAACTCACTAGTTTGACCATTTTTAGTGATTCTTTTTGCTGCGTACTCAAAGGAGTGTATTCTACACAAGAGTGTAGTCTATGTAAGCTTTTCCATGCCAAGGTGGCGGTATTTCTAAGGGAAATTCAAAGTTGGGTATTGTGTTCAAATACTCATATTTTAACTTTGCATTCTGTGGAGAAACAAAGCACAAAGAAAGTCTTCCTTCACAGGGGTTAAGCTTTATAGGGGTTTTCACTGTCAAGGTGTCAGTCATTTGGGTTTGTATCAACTTGTAGTGGGCACTATCTAGATAAGCTTCTTTGGATCTACAATTTCTGTGGGGGAATAGAGCCGATATAATTTTACTTTCTGTATGATGAGTGTACGATGTTGCTTAGCAGGAGACGTCTGTCGACCCTTATCTTGTTTTGGTGTACTCCGTCAGATCCGCAATGCAATGGGATTCTGCCATGTGTCATTCAGTGATGTTATGTCCGAAAACCGCCAAAGGTGCCATTGCGTGATGTCGGCTCAAATATTAGTTGTTTGATGTTGACATGCTTTTAATGTCATCCGTTCAAACAAATATCAGGTATATTTGTTTTATGCAGGGTATTCTACAATTGGTTCTATGTTATGCTACGTCCCTATAACCAGTTAAATGATTTATGGTACTCTATTACCTTTAAGTACTTATCGAACCCTATATACTTCAACGATCTTCTACAACTTACCGGTTAGAGCGGACGGCTACGCGTAGCTTTGCCAGTCAAAGGTTCGAGTCTTGCCAAACTCACGTTTTTGTGTAAGAGTGACTTTGTCACTCTTATTCTCCCCTATCTTCTTACCCCTCTACTTTCAACCATGGCTCCATATCTCTCTCCTAAGTCTCCAATAACTACAACAAGTTTAGAGACTTCGAGAGTGAGATTAGGAGTCAGACAGATTAAGTTATCTAACCTTTTTTCTTTTCTATTTCAAGACCTAGAAAATACATTATTAATTCCTAATTTTTACACTCCCGTTTTTTTCTAGCCTACTTTTAGTTTCAACCCACATCTATCTCTACAGAAGTTTAATTTGGGAGAGGGAACAGGCTCTGTTATCATGTTAGCTACCATTTCTCCGTCCAACATATATTCTAAACTAATCACTTTGTTCTTCACTTTTTCTCTTACAAAACTTAATCTTATTTCCATGTGTTTTGCCTTAAAGTGAGGTTTAGGCTTTTCTGCGATAGCTATTGCACCCTGATTATCACAAAAAAAATTCAGTGTTCCAACCTCTATAAAACAAAGCTCTTGCAACAATGACTTGACCCACATTAGTTCTTTCTCTACTGAAAAAGAGGCCATATACACAGCCTTCGTGGTGGACTCAACAATCACCTTTCGTTGCTTACTGCTCCAATTCCAAGCACCATTTCCAACATAAAGTACATACCCAGAAGTGCATCTTCTTATCGGCGCATCTCCATTACTGGCATCACTCCATGTAGTGATATAAGTGTTATCCCCACCCAAATGCAACCATAAATCCCGAATTCCCACTAAATATCTCATGACTCTTTTGGCTGCCTTCCAATCTCTCTTTCTACGATCGTGTAGACTCCTGCTCAGAATTCCTATCGCTGCTACAATATCAGGCCTAGTGCAGTTCATAAAGTAGATTAGACTGCCTACAACCAGTCTATATGGAATGCCTCTCATGAACGTTTCCTCTTTTTCACTCATATGATCATGTAAGATCATAATACCTTCCTCCAAGCTCCCCTCACTCACTTTGTTCAATTCTATTGGAGTAGAGCAGCTGTTGGCTTTCTCCATTTGGATTTTTTCTAACATATTTCCTATAGCCTCTTTCTGTATTAGTGTGATTATTCTTTTCCCCCTATCCCTCTCCATTTGAATACCTAAGATATATTTAGCCTCTCCTAAATCTTTCATATCAAACCGACCTTTTAAGTATTTCTTCAGCTTGCTTATCTTTTCTAGTGACTGACTTAAAACCAGTAAATCATCAACATACACTGCTATAAATATAGCACTTTCCTCATCTTCAAACAAGTAGATTGAGTGATTTTAGCTAATCCTTATATATCCAAGTCTGGTCAAAAATTTGTCCAATTTCTTGTTCAATTTTCGTGGAGCATGCTTCAACCCAAATAATGATTTTATTAGCGTTCATACCTTGTTTTCGTCACCCTTTTCCACGAATCCCTCCGGCTGCTTTATGAAGATCTCCTCTTCAAGTTCTCAATTAAGAAAAGCAATTTTTATGTCCATCTGGTGAATCTTTATGTCTTCCGCTGTCGCTAAGCTTGGGAGAATTGGGACTGATGGGAATATGATTAGAGGAGCAAAGGTCTCTTCATAATCAATACCCTCTTTCTGTGTATACCCTTTAGCCACTAGCTAAGCCCTATATCCCTCGATGGTATTGTCATGATTCAGTTTAAGTTTGAAAGCCCACTTACATCCAATCAGTTTTCTGTCAAGCGAGCAGTCCACCAGATCCCATGTGTTTGCCTCCATTATGGAAGCCAACTCCTCATTAATGGCAGTGATCCATCATTTGTTCTCCATACTGTTCACTGCCTCCTGATATGTCTTTGGCTCACTTGGGTGTGATAGCTTAGTAACCTTGTTATTCAAGTGTCTTTCTTGAATTTGTTTGCTGTTCCTTTGTCCTCCGTCAAATTATGATGCTGGAATTGATGGCATTTTCGGGTTTCTTTTTTCCTTTCTTCGTCTCCTCTTTCAATTAAATTCTGATGTTTTTCTTCTTCTTCCTCTTCTTCCATTATATATATTTCAGACTGAATCACATCATTTGAAAACTGTCCATCTTCACTATGAACTCATTAAAAACTGGCTCCTCTCCTTAAGCCTTTTTTGTGGAACTGTTGAAAATCACTAGATTTATAGGATATTTTCTAGGTCAAAAATAAAATTAAAGAGCAAGCAACTTGCTTCCACCTTTCCTCTCAATCCCCCATACTTGTTGTAGTCAGTGAAGGAGAGAGAGAGAAAGAGAAATGAAGCCATGGCTACCTAAGCCTAATAAGCAGGACTAAAGAGTGACTTATGTCACTCTCAACAATAGGTTGAGTCCGGCAGTACTCGAACCCTTGACCAGGAGAGCGAGGCGTAGCCGTCATCTCTAACCGGTTTGTTGTAGAAGTTTGTTAAAGTATATAGGGTATGATTAATATTTAAACTGTGTTCTGATCTATAAACTGATTGACGGAAATACAAATGAAAAGGCATAGAACTAGTTGAATACAGTGCGAACATCATACCACACGAAACAAATGAATCGCACATTTGTTTCGACAGTCAAAATTGAACGCCATTTTTTAACCAACTGCGCAGATCATCGCCGAGATCCCGGAATGGTCACTTTGGCATTTTGTGACATGGGATGAACTGGCGCCATGTGGAGAGATGACATTTGGTCGCGAGAATTCCAAAGAACATACGGACAAGTAAAATGTGGACACGTGTCCACTTAATGGCCTTGTTGTACATAGGCCGTACAAAAAGTACACCGGCAGTAGTACTTTTCTGTACTGCAGAGTTGTATGATTGGGTCGTACTTTCAGTAGATAGGGGTTGTGAGAGGGAATTAGGACTTAGTAAATTTTAGTAGGTAGTCACCTCTCCCTTTGAGAGTTTGTACAAATTGGCATTTTTATTGCCTCATAATTTATTGCCCAAGTTGGGCCTTTTCAGAGATTCTTTTTGCTACGGACTCAGTGGAGTTGAAGCTACACAAGAGTGTAGTCAAATTGTCAGTTTGCACTCTTGGGCAGCAGTGCTTTTGGCTTGAAGTGGGTTAGTTAAAAACTATCTAGAGGCTTCCTAAATTTTGTAGTCCAATGGAGGACACAAAATTGCAGGTTATAGGCCCACCCTCTAAGGTGCCCATCTTCAATGGATCACGGATTATCTATTGGTAAGCCATGATGACAAGGGCGCAGTGTGAAAAACGATACAGGGGTATTGTTAGTGGACACGTGAAACGTCCACCTCAGGGAACCCCACCAGAGTTTTGTGGAATAAGGATTTCTGTAGCAACATCTGTTGCAACAGAGGAGGCAGATGTTGCGGACATCACTGTGTCCAAAAAGGGGAAAGAAAAAGAGACACTTCTTACTCCTATTCCCCCTATTCCCACGACACCCAGAGCGGCAATCTTAAAGACCGTGGAGAACGACACTCAAATGTGGGAAGACACCAACATGGCTGACAAAAATTTCATTCTAAGACACCTTACTCAAGCCTTGACAGCTTATCACCTTCATGTTTACAAAGCCGAGGATTTGTGGGTGAGTTTGGTGGAGATTTATAGAGCTGGTACAATTCAAAAGCTTCAGTTGGCAAAGCAAAAGTTGGGAAATTTTACTTACAAAGGGGGAAAGATTTAGACTACTGTAATGATCTTTCTTGTTTTTATATGGAGATGGAGAGTGCCAGATGGACAGGTACAATAAAAATGAAAGTTAACACCCTCATCATGAAGCTACCCGACGAGTATGAGAATATAGTGTACCGGGTACAGGAAATGATTGATAGTTGATGAAATTCGAATACACTGGTCCGCATGATACTTGTGCAAGAGAACACGATTGAGATCAGGAGGGGAGGAAAGAGCGTTCAACCTCTAGCCGCCGGAGGGGATAGGTGGAGACAAGATCCAAAAAATCCATACAAAGGAGAAAGAGTTCAGCCTGGAAGACCAAAGGCTCCAAAAGGCCTCTATCACTTTTGTAAAAAGCCAGAACACTTTATCGTAGATTGTGTCAAGTTTTCGGAGTTAAGGCTCCAAGAGAAACGTGGAGGGTGTTCTTCTAGAGGGAAGAAAAAGGCACTTGTGGTCACAAAAGTGAAAATAGAGATCAAGGACGAGTCATCTGAGGAGGATGGAGAGCTTCTTTTTGACAAGAGTTTGGAGGAGAAGGAGATCCCTCAGAGACAAAAGTGTGCTCTCGAAGCAATTCGGGAAGCTCCACAGGAAGGATGGATCATTGACTTAGGTGCATCCATGCATCTGTGTCGTAACAAGGACCTCTTCATTAAGCTAAGGAAAATCCCTACTGTAGAGATAGAGTATGGGGATGGGAGAGTGGTTATTACAGATCTAGTGGGGTCAGTAGATCTTAAAGTCTTAGTGGAGGGTGAGACTTCTATACTCACTTTCTCAGATGTACTCTATATTCCCAAGCTGAGTGAAAATCTTGTCTATACATCTGTGTTAGATGACAAAGAGTTTGAAACCTTCACTAGAAACAGAGTTTTTATTGCTAACTATAGGGATGAAGTCTACTTCAATGCAGATTAGGGTAGCCAAAGAATGTTTATGCTTAACCTGAGTAATGATAAGAAGAATGCTTACTATGTTGGTGTCCCAAAATTGATGATTTGGCATAAGCGGTTGGGGCATGTGAACTTTGATAGGTTGAGGGAAATGAAGAAGCTTGGTGTAGTAGAAGGCATTCAATTTGGTGATAATGAAATGATGGATGACTGTAGTGGATGTGCCCAAGGTAAGGCTCACATACTTCCTTTTCCTAAAGCCGCCACATATAGAGGGGAAAGGTACTAGATTTAATCCACACAGATATCTGGGGACCAGTAAGGGTACCCTTAGTTGGAGGGAAGAGGTATATGTTGACAATTACAAATGATTGGTCTAGGTACCTTAGAGTTTACTTCCTAAAAACAAAGTTTGAAACACCAACTTACTTTAAAGAATTTAAAGCTTGGAGTGAGAAATTGCACAGAACCCCCATTAAGAGAATAAGGAGTGATAATGGGAGAGAATATACCTCTAACGAGTTTGAGGAATATTTCTGAGATGAGGGAGTTTAGCACCAGAAAACCGTACCACATAATCCGGAACAAGATGGGGTAGCTGAGAGGTTAAACCGAACACTAAGATATAGTGTATGCAGTATGTTGGCTGACAAGAAAATAGGAAAGAGATTTTGGGCCGAAGCCATGAACTGTGCCAACTACATTAAAAATAAAGTCCTAACCTCAACAGTCAAACGTATGACACCTTATCAGAGATGGGTTGGAAAGAAACCGGATATTTCTCACTTTAAAGTATTCGGTAGCAAAGTTTACAGTTTAGATACGGATAAGGAAAACTGGAAACTTGATGCTAAGGGAAAACCTGAATATTTTGAGGGATATGATTTGGATGTCAAGGGATATAGAGTCTATGACTTAGCAAAGCAAGATATCATTCTGGTCAAACACCTAGTTGTCATGGATCAAGGAGAGTCAATTGACCCGTTCAAACATATCAAGAAGATAAAAATCAGGTTTGAGTCTGAAAGTAAGGAGAATTCTATTTTTCCCGAAAAGGACATGAGTGAGATAGTGATTGCAGATTCAGGGGAGATCGAAGATACAGGAGAGTTAGCAGATACCTCATATATTCCTATGGACTTCGTGGAGATAGAAGAGGAGAAACCGGAATCATTTTCTATAGATAGGGGAGGGAATGAGACAATAAATAGTAACCCAAGACTTCCCTCTATTTCAACGTCAGAGTTTTAAGGGGGGAGAAGGAGCAGCAAAAGAGTACAAGAGAAACAAGTTGCTCACAGGGTAACTAAGCTATCTCATCCCGATGAGCCTCAGTCATACTTGGAGACAATGAACAGCCCAGAAAAATGACAGTTGGATTAGAGCCATAAATGATGGGATGGCTTCGATCATGGAAGCAAATACTTGGGAGCTAGCGGATTGTCCTCCAAACAGAAAACATATTAGCTGTAAATAGGTATTTAAACTAAAACTGAACCCAGATAATACCATTGAAAGATATAACGCTCGCTTGGTAGCAAACGAGTTCACCAAAAATGAGGGGATTGATTATGAGGAGACATTTGCTCAAGTTGTTTGTTTCCTATCAGTAAGGATTCTCCTCAGTCTAGCAGCAGCAGAAGACATGGAAATCCATCAGATGGATATTAAGATCGCCTTGCTCAATGGTGAGTAAGAGGACGAAATTTTCATGCGGCAACCAGAGGGGTTTGTGAAGGCTGGGAAGAGAGCAAAGTCTGCAGGCTCATAAAGTCCTTATATGGACTTAAGCATGCTCTGCGACAGTGGAATAAGAAACTAGATGAGTTTCTCACTAGTCTGGGATATATCTAGATCACTTTTGACCATTCTATCTATATGTTTGAGGATGAGAATGGTGTCATTTTTATTGCAATCTATGTGGATGATCTGCTTCTGCTCAGTAAGTCTTTGGAAAAGATCAATAAGCTAAAGAAAGATCTTAGAAGTAGATTTGATATGAAGGATTTAGGTGAGGCAAAATACATTTTGGGGATCCAAATGGAGAGAGATAGGGGAAAAAGGGTTATCAGACTTACTGAGAAAAAAACAATATAAAATATGTTTGAGAAATTCTAGATGGTGAAAGCAAATAGTTCTAATACTCCCATGGACTTGAAGAAAGTAAGTGATGGGAGTGTAGAAAGAGGAGTGATAATCTTAGATGATCAGATGAGTCCAGAGGAGAGAGAGTTTACGAAGTCTATTTTTTATAGACACGTCGTAGGAAGTTTAATCTACTTTATCATCTGTACAAGGCCACACATAGCGGCCGCTGTTAGAGTACTCACTAGCAATCTTAATGATCGTAGGAAAAGAGACTAGGAGGTGTTGTCTATAGCCTATTTCAGCCATGGATTACTCTCAGATGCACCACGGACTACCCCTCAAACAATTGTTTTTCACACAGCATCGATTACTCCACAAAACACAAAATATCCTCAAACTAAAACAATAGGCAGTATACTATATACACTGTAAGATTCCAAAGTTACAACCAAATCCACCAAGGAATCTAAAAGATATAAGCTCCAGAGTTTCACAAAAACAGTTGACACCTTCACAAACTAACCACTTAGACTACTCAAAGAATCTTACACAGAAACTAGACTAATATGAAACTTCACAGATATATATATATTCTATATCTTAGAATAACTCCACAAAGTTTCACATGAAAGCACCAAATAGAGTGATCACACCAACAGGTCAAAGATGCAGAAAACAGTTTGCCATTGCTCTGATAATTCTTGACTGCGATACATAAAATAATCTAAGTCCTGCAAGTTATACTCAAAGATTTCACTATTGAATGTACGGAGGCATACCAGCCGTACTTTATCTACTCTAATAAACTAATTAGCCAAAAGGAAAAACCTGTGTTGTATAGACTATTTACACCGACATCTCCGCAATCTTCGTATGTCAAAATCCAAGCTACCGCTAAGCAACTACTAAGCTACCACTACCGTACAATCATCATTACTCGATTGCGCTGTCCCTACGGATCATAAAAATAGCTGCAGCTGCGTTGACTTAACAGCATCGCAGCTCCGCCGTACTAGCGGCGCTTATTTCAATATTTCGTTTATTCCATATCGGAGCGCTTCACGATCCGCCATCCATTCTTTTGCGCCAATTCACGCCACTTTAATTATATCCGTATGTTCGCTCCCCCAATCCCTGAATTTATTCGAGTCTCCATATTAAATCCACTTAGCAGTTACGCACAAAAAGTGTCTCGTACGCACAAAACTAACTTTTCAAAATAATACTCCCCTCAAAATTTAGTTTCGTGCACCCATAAAAATATGCAGCGTGAAATGCTATGCTGCTACGCTGCGCTAGTTCGATATCGCAGTGCAGTAAAAGTGGAGCGTGTATTGTTTTGCTACTACGCTGCGCTAGGTTGACATCGCAGCGCAGTATGAATACAAAGTGCCGTGTGTACTGTTATGTTGCCATGCTGCGCAAATTAGTATAAAGCAACCCAGTAAGAATAAATTATGCACCTGTACTGCTATGTTGTAATGTTGCGTTATTTTGACATCGCAGCCCTAGCAATCGCTCCTTTTTACCCTTAACTTCTTCCTCACAGTCTCATCTACTGAGACTACAACTTTCTATCTCAACACTCCCCTAAAGCTTTAGACTCAGTAGTCCATTTTGTATGTTGTTATATCTATTCTAATGGATATACACACAAAAGAAAATATTTAGAGATTCAAAAATTACTATCAACCCCCACTCTTCATCATACAAATTTTTTAGCAAAAACAACACATCACCACTGTTTTGTTGATGTTGCCATTGCTCCTGCTACCTTCGCTATTTCCTATTCGTCTTTTTGAAAAACCACCACCTTGCAAAATTTATCTTGTAACAGCTCCCCGTAAGCCATAAATGCCAAACTGTCTCTTCACTAATGTTATAACATCTCTCCCGAGAATTCGAATCGCCATTTGTATTTGTCACCTAGCCATGTTATCAGATTTTCCCGAAAACCAATCACCTACACACTTTATCAAACAATTGCTGCACATTGTCCCCCATTAGAAGCTTCCACGCCCTCCATTTTGTTAGATGTATGTTGTTGACATTGCTGCACCAATGTCTCATAAAATTTCCTGAAAAGTCCTTAAAGTCTCCACAGTTTCACGTTACACATTCTCTCAGTGTTTCTTGTTGTGTTCTTCGGTGTGATCTATTTTGTAACAGTTTTCTTCTCCAAATGTGTTTGCGCAATCTTTCTCTTTTTCTTGATTTCTTATGACTCGCTGATCTGTTCATAGTTTTTCCATGGTTTCCCCTCTTACTACCTCTGTAAGGTGAAATTTTTCTTACTAACTTTCGGTCTTTTTCCATAGATCTGCTACTTCTCTTAAGTGTATGTATTTTCAATATATTCATTCTCACCCTCTTTTCAGTTAGCTGCTCTTTCCTCTTCCTAGCAGTTGCATGAACTTTTTTCTTTAGTCTCATTTTATTAGCAATTTTTACTTGTTTTTGGATGAGTTCAATAGTTTTTAAACCCACACTATTTTCCACTTTTGATGTTAATTCCCCATTTTGTGTAAATACTCTTTTCCATCTCATCGTTATCTCTTTCCTTTTCTTGAAGTTTTGTTTTCATTTCAGAGTTCTCTATTTCTGAAGAATAATCTTCAGCCAAATTAAAGTTTACTTCTTTAACTCCCCTTACTTCATGAATTTCTTCTCCTTGTACGTCATGCTTACACACCAATTTATAACTAGAAGGAGTTACATAAACCGAGTCTTTTTCACTTTCTTCTTTCTCCTCACTATTTTTGGTAGCAATAATCTTTCCAGTTTCTTCCACATCCATGTGCCCTCCACTTCCTTTGGCTTCTCTTATTGTAGTTGCCTCTTCTTTAAGTAATTGTGTGTCACTCACCAATTTGTCATAGGAAATGTTGACAGCAACGGGATCTTTTTCTGTCATATTTTTCTCCTCATTCCAAACAACACAAAAGGTTCGGTAAATAAATAAATTTTTCAACACACTGTATTCATTTTGTCAGATGTCAATTCTTGTCTCTCACTTACGAAAGAACTTGAGTCCCTTCTTGTTGAGGGGTGGACTAGGTTGTTGTCCCATCCATCTTTGAAATTCCCCTGTAGCACATGCACTTTTATACAATGGACATACCCTGAAGGTATGTCCTAAGTTATTATAGTAAAAAACATTTTTTAGGCAGATCTCCGAACTCACAATTACCTATAATTTTCCGAAACTGAGACTTAGATTCCATTATATTCCTCTCACTTGATAGAACCTTTTTATTAGCCTCTTCTTCTAGAACAACTCGTCTAGCTACACCTAAACTCCAATCCTTTTTGTCAATTACAGTCAATCAATCGAATGCGCTCTTATATTCTTTAGGTAGAATTTTTATTTACAAGATATCTCTGAAGTTTCCTCCTACCAAATCAATTTTTTGCAAATAATACTTGTAAGTCAATACAGTGTTTCTCCATATTACCTCATACATACTTGTGTTCAACTATTTTGGTAACATTGCTAAGCTAATGATATAAAGAAGTCTTTGCATAAATACATTCTAAGCACTTCCATAATTCAACTGCCTTTTTGAAACTTAGATTTGACATTACTAAATCCTCAGTCAAGGATTTATTGATAACCCTTAGACACTCATGATTTTTCCTTTTCCATCCATTTTATATTTCGGCCAAGGTACCGTCCACTGTTATCTAAGTTACACAATCTTATAGCGTTAACAAGAAAGGTTACCTTAATTACAGAAACAGTTAGCGATAACAAGAGTTGTTACTTATATTACACAAACTGTTAGCGATAATAAGAATTGTGACCTAAATTACAGAAACAATTAGCGATAACAAGAATTGTTATCTAACTTACACAAACTGTTAGCGCTAACGAGAAAGGTTACATTAATTACAGAAATAGTTCACGATAACAAGAATTGTTATTTAACTTACACAAACTGTTAGAGCTAACAAGAATGGTTACTTAACTTACACAAACTATTAGCGATAACAGGAATTGTTACCTAAATTACACAAACTTTTAGCAACAACAAGAATTGTTACTTAAATTACAAAAACAGTTAGCGAAAACAAAATTGTTATCTAAATTACACAAACTGCTAGCTTTAACAAAAATTGGTACCTAAATTGAACAAACAATTAGCGATAACAAGAATTGTTACCTAAATTACACAAACTATTAACGCTAACAGGAATTGTTATCTAACTTACACAAACTGTTAGAGCTAACAAAAATGGTTACCTAACTTACACAAACTGTAAGCGATAACCAAAATTGTTACCTAAATTACACAAACTGTTAGCGATATCAAGAATTGTTACTTTAATTACACAAATAGTTAGCGATAACAAGAATTCTTACCTAAAATACAGAAACACGTAGCGCTAACAGGAATTGTTATCTAAATTACACAAACTTTTAGCGATAACAAGAATTGGTACCTAAATTACACAAACAATTAGAGATGACAAGAATTTTTACCTAAATTACACAAACTGTTAGCGATAACAAGAATTGTAATCTTAATTACACAAACAGTTAGCGCTAACAGGAATTTTTATCTAACTTACACAAACTGTTAGCGATAGCAATAATTGTTACCTAAATTACACAAACTGTTAGCGTTAACAAGAATTGTTATCTAACTTACACAAACAGTTAGCTATAACAGAAATTGTTTCCTAAATTACACAAACAGTTAGCCATAACAAGAATTGTTACCTAAAATACACAAACAATAAGCGATAACAAGAATTGTAATCTAAATAACACAAATTAATAGCGCTAACAGGAATTGTTATTTAAATTAGAGAAAGTATTAGCAAAAATAAGAATTGTTACCTAAATTACATAAACAGTTAGCGCTAATAGGAATTGTTACCTAAATTACACAAATTCTTAGCGCTAACATGAATTGATATCTAAATTATACAAACAGTTAGCGATAACAGGAATTGTTACCTAAATTACCCAAACAGTTAGTGATAACAAGAATTGTTACGTAACTTACACAAACTGTTAGCCGTAACATGAATTGTTACCTAATTTACACAAATTGTTAGCGATAACAAGAATTATTTCCTAAATTACACAAAAAGAAAGCGCTAACAGGAATTGTTACCTAATTTACACAAACACTTAGGGATAACAAGAATTGTTACCAAATTACACAAACAGTTAGCAATAACAAGAATTGTTAGCTAAATTACACAAACAGTTAGTGCTAACAAGAATTGATTTCTTATTTACACAAATTGTTAGCGATAACAATAATTGTTATCTACTTTACACAAACACTTAGCGATAACAAGAATTGTTACCTAAATTACACAAACAGGTAACGATTAAAGGAATTCTTACCAAAACTACAGAAACAGTTAGCGCTAACAAAAATTTGTATCTAAATTACACAAACTTTTAGCGATAACAAGAATTGGTACCTAAATTACACAAACAATTAGAGATAACAATAATTGTTACTTAAATTACACAAACTATTAGCGATAACAAGAATTGTAATATTAATTACACAAATAGTTAGCGCTAATAGGAATTGTTATCTAACTTACACAAACTGTTAGAGCTAACAAGGTTCGTTACCTAACTTACACAAACAGTTAGCTATAACATGAATTGTTACCTAAATCACACAAACTATTAGCGATAACAAGAATTGTTACCTTAATTACACAAGCAATTAGCGATAACAAGAATTGTTACCTAAATTAAATAAATAGTTTGCTATAACAAGAATTGTTATCTAAATTATACAATATGTTAGCGATAATAGGAATTATAATCTAAATTACACAAACTCTTAGCGCTAACATGAATTGTTATTTAACTTACACAAACTGTTAGCAATAACAGTAATTGTTACCTAAATTACACAAACTGTTAGCGCTAACAAGATTGTTATATAACTTACACAAACAGTTAGCAATAACAATAATTGTTACCTAAATTACACAAACAGTTAGCCATAACAAGAATTGTTACCTAAATTACACAAATAGTTAGCGATAACAATAATTGCCACCTAAATTACACAAACCATAAGCGATAACAAGAATTGTTATCTAAATTACACAAACTCTTAACGATTAACAGGAATTGTAATCTCACTTACACAAACTGTTAGCCCTAATATGAATTGTTATCTAACTTACACAAACTATTAGCGATAACAAGAATTGTTACCTAAATTACGCAAACTGTTTGCGACAACAATAATTGTTACCTAAATTACACAAACAGTTAGCGATAACAAAAATTGTTACCTAAATTACAGAAACAGTTAGCGCTAATAGGTATTGTTACCTAAATAACACAAAATCTTAGCGCTAATAGGAATTGATATCTAAATTACACAAACAGTTAGCGATAACAGGAAATGTTACCTAAATTTCACAAACAGTTAGTGATAACAAGAATTGTTACCTAACTTACACAAACTGTTAGCGCTAACAGGAATTGTTACCTGATTTACACAAATTGATAGCGATAACAATAATTATTTCCTAAATTACACAAAAAGATAGCGCTAACAGGAATATTTACCTAAATTACACAAACTGTTAGCGAGAACATAAATTGTTATCTAATTTACACAAACAGTTAGCGATAACAATAATTGTAACCTATATTACACAAACAACTAGCGATAACAACAATTGTTAACTATATTACACAAATAGTTAGCGATAACAAAAATTGTTACCTAAAGTACAAAAACAGAAAGCGATAACTGGAATTGTTACCTAAATTACACAATCTGTTTGCGATAACAATAATTATTACCTAAATTACATAAACAATTAGCGATAGTAAGAATGGTTACCTCATTTACACATACTCTTAGCGCTAACACGAATTGTTATCTAAATTAAACAAACTCTTAGTGATAACACAAATTTTTATCTAATTTACACAAACTGTTAGCGATAACAGGAATTGTTACCTAAATTACACAAACTGTTAGCAAAAACAAGAATTGTTACCTAAATTATACAAACAATTAGTGTTAACAAGAATTGTTACCTAAATTACACAAACACTTAGCGATAACAGGAATTGTTACCTATATTACACAAACAGTTAGCGATAACAAGATTTGTTACCTAAATTACGCAAACAATTAGCGATATTAAGAATGGTTACCTCAATTACACAAACTGTTAGTGCTTACAGGAATTGTTATCTAACTTACACAAACTATTAGCGATAACAAGAATTGTTACCTAAATTACACAAACAATTAGCAATAACAAGAATTGTTACCTAAATTACACAATCAGTTAGCGATAACATGAATTGTTACCTAAATTACAACAACTGTTAGCAATAACATGAATTGTAATCTAAATTACACACACAGTTAGCTCAAACAAGAATTGTTATCTAACTTACACAAACTAATACAGCTAACAAGGTTGGTTACCTAACTTTCACAAACAGTTAGCTATAACAGGAATTGTTACCAAAATTACAAAAACAGTTTTGGATAATAGGAATAGTTATCTAACTTATACAAACTGTTATAGCTCACAATAATGGTTACCTTACTTACACAACAGTTAGCGATAACAAGAATTAATACCAAACTTACACAAACTGTTAGCAATAACAGGAATTGTTATCTAAATAAAACTACTTGTTAGCGCTAATAGGAATTCACACCTAACTTACACAAGCTGTTAGCGATAACAAAAATTGTAACCTAAATTACACAAACAGCTAGCAATAGCAAGAATTGTTACCTAAATTACACAAACTGTTAGCGATATCAAGAATTGTTACTTTAATTACACAAATAGTTAGCGATAACAGGAATTGTTACCTAAATTACAAAACAGTTAGCGCTAACGGGAATTGTTATCTAAATTACACAAACAATTAGAGATAAGAAGAATTGTAATCTTAATTACACAATCAGTTAGCGCGAACGGGAATTTTTATCTAACTTACACAAACTGTTCGCGATAGCAATAATTGTTACCTAAATTACACAAATTGTTAGAATTAACAAGAATTGTTATCTAACTTACACAAACAGTTAGCTATCACAGAAATTGTTACCTAAATTACACAAACTGTTGGCGATAACAAAAACTGTTTTGTAAATTACACAAGCAATTAGCGATAACAAGAATTGTTACCTAAATTACAAAAATAGTTTGCAGTAACAGGAATTGTTATCTAAATTACACAATATGTTAGCGATTACAGGAATTGTAATATAAATGACACAAATTGTTAGCGCTAACATTAATTGTTATTTAACTTATACAAACAGTTAGCGCTAACAAAAATTGTTTCCTAAATTACACAAACAGTTAGCCATAACAAAAATTGTTACCTAAATTACACAAACAGTTAGCGATAACAAGAATTGTTACCTAAATTACAAAAATAGTTTGCGGTAACAGGAATTGTTATCTAAATTACACAATATGTTAGCGATAGCACTAATTGTTACCTAAATTACACAAACTGTTAGCGTTAACAAGAATTGTTATCTAACTTACATAAACAGTTAGCGCTAACAAAAATTATTTCCTAAATTACACAAATAGTTAGCCATAACAAAAATTGTTACCTAAATTACACAAACAGTTAGCGATAACAAGAATTGTTACCTAAATTACAGAAACAATAAGCGATAACAAGAAATGTAATCTAAATAACACAAACTAATAGCGCTAACAAGAATTGTTATTTAAATTACACAAACTATTAGCGATAATAAGAATTGTTACGTAAATTACAGAAATAGTTAGCGCTAATAGGAATTGTTACCTAAATTACACAAATTCTTAGCGCTAACACGAATTGATATCTAAATTACACAAACAGTTAGTGATAACAAGAATTGTTACCTAACTTACACAAACTGTTAGCGCTAACATGAATTGTTACCTGATTTACACAAATTGTTAGCGATAACCAGAATTATTTCCTAAATTACACAAAAAAGAAAGCGCTAACAGGAATTGTTACCTAATTTACACAAACACTTAGGGATAACAAGAATTGTTACCAAATTACACAAACAGTTAGGAATAACAAGGTTTATTTTTCGCGGTCACAAAAAGAGTTAAAATAAACCTTGAACCATGTTTATACCACAAGTTTGTGTTTGCGCTAACAACAATAGTGGTAAAAAACTCTTTATATTGATAACGCTCACAAAAATATTAAAAAAAAAAAAACTAAACCATGTTTCTAACACACATTTGAGTTTGCGCTAACAAATATATTTGTAACAAACAACGTTTATTGTTCGCGGTCACAAAAAGAGGTAAAATTAACCTTGAACCATGTTTATAACACAAGTTTGTGTTTGCGCTAACAACAATTTTGGCAACAAGGTCTTTATATTGATAACGCTCACAAAAATAGTTGAAAAAAACCCTAAACCATGTTTCTCACACAAATTAGAGTTTGGGCTAACAAAGAAATTAATAACAAACAACGTTTAATGTCTGCGGTCACAAAAAAAGGTAGAATAAACTTCGAACCATGTTTATAACACAAGTTTGTGTTTGCCCTAACAACAATAGTAGTAAAAAACACTTTATATTGATAACGCTCACAAAAATATTTAAAAAAAAAAAATTAAACCATGTTTCTAACACACATTTGAGTTTGCGCTAACAAATATATTTGTAACAAACAACGTTTATTGTTCACGGTCACAAAAAGAGGTAAAATTAACCTTGAACCATGTTTATAACACAAGTTTGTGTTTGCCCTGACAACAATAGTGGCAACAAGGTCTTTATATTGTTAACGCTCAAAAAAATAGTTGAAAAATACCCTAAACCATGTTTCTCACACAAATTAGAGTTTGCGCTAACAAAGATATTTGTAACAAACAACGTTTATTGTTCGCGGTCACAAAAAGAGGTAAAATAAACATTGAACCATGTTTATAACACAAGTTTGTGTTTGCCTTAACAACAGTAGTGCTATCAAACACTTTATATTGTTAACGCTCACAAAAATAGTTAAAAAAAATCCTAAACCATGTTTCTAACACAAATATGAGTTTGCGATAACAAAGATATTTGTTACAAACATCGTTTATTTTCGCGATCACAAAAAGAGGTAAAATAAAATCCGAACCATGTTTATAACACAAGTTTGTGTTTGCGCTAAATACAATAGTGGTAACAAACACTTTATATTGTTAACGCTCATAAAAATAGTTAAAAAAAAATCTAAACCATGTTTTTAACACAAATTTGAGTTTGCGCTAACAAAGATATTTGTAACCAACAACGTTTAATGTTCGCGGTCACAAAAAAAGGTAGAATAAGTTCTGAACCATGTTGATAACACAAGAGTGTGTTTGCGCTAACAACAATAGTGGTAAATAACACTTTATATTGTTAACACTCACAAAAATATTAAAAAAAAAACTACAAACCATGTTTCAAACACAAAATTGGGTTTGCGTTAACAAAGATATTTGTATCAAACAACGATTATTACTGCAGTCACAAAAAGAGGAAAAATAAACCTTGCACCATGTATACAACATAAGTTTGTGTTTGCGCTAACAAAAATAGTGGCAACAAACTCTTAATATTGTTAACGCTCATTCTAACACAAATTTGAGTTTGCGCTAACAAAGATATTTGTAACAAACAACGTTAATTGTTCGCAGTCACAACAAGAGATAAATGAACCTTGAATCATGTTTATATTACAAGTTTGTGTTTGCGCTAACAAAAATAGTGGCAAGAAACTCTTTATATTGTTAACGCTCACAAAAATATTAAAAAAAAAACCCTAAACCATGTTTCTAACACAAGTTTGACTTTGCGCTAACAAATATATTTGTAATAAACAACGTTTATTGTTCGCGCTCACAAAAATAAGTAAAATAACCCTTAAACTATGTTTATAACACAAGTTTGTGTTTTTGCTAACAAGAATAGTGAAAACAAACTCTTTATATTGTTAACGCTCACAAAAATAGTAAAAAAAATCCCTACACCATGTTTTTAACACAAATTTGAGTTTGCGCTACCAAAGATGTTTGTAACAAACAACGTTTATTGTTCGCACTCAAAAAAAGAGGAAATTAAACTCCAAACCATGTTTACAATACAAGTTTGTGTTCCGCTAAAAACCATAGTGGTAACAAACACTTTATATTGTTAACACTCACAAAAATAAATAAATAAAAACCCTAAACCTGTTTCTAACACAAATTTGAGTTTGCACTAAAAAATAAATGTAACAAAGAACATTTATGGTTCGCGGTCACAAAAAGAGGTAGGATAAACTTCAAACCATGTTTATAACACAAGTTTGTGTTTGCGCTTACAACAATAGTGGCAACAAACTCTTTATATTGTTAAGCTCACAAAAATAGTTTAAAAAAACCCTCAACCATGTCTTTTACACATATTTGAGATTGGGATAACAAAGATATTTGTAACAAAAAAGGTTTATTAGAAGCGGTCACAAAAAGAAGTAAAACAAACCTTGAACCATGTTTATAACACAAGTTTGTGTTTGCGGTAACAACAATAGTGGTAAAAAACTCTTAATATTGTTAACGCTCACAAAAATAGGTAAAAAAAAACCTAAACCATCTTTCTAACACAAATTTGAGTTTGTGCTAACAAAGATATTTGTAACAAACAACGTTTAGTACTGCAGTCACAAAAAGAGGTACAATAAACCTTGAACCATGTATATAACACAAGTTTGTGTTTGCGCTAAATAAAATAGTGGCAACAAACTCTTTATATTGTTAAAGCTCATTCTAACACAAATTTGAGTTTGCGTTAACAAAGATATTTGTAACAAACAACGTTTATTGTTCCCGGTCACAAAAAGAGGTAAAATAAACCTTGAACCATGTTTATAATGTTGATATTTGAGAATTTTCTAGGTCTGTATTAGGATAGAAAAAGAGCTGAGGCGGTCTGCCTCTAACTCCCCTATCCAAGCCCCCACACTTGTTGTAGTCACTAAAGGCTGGATAGGGAGCTAGAGCCATGGCTGCCTAGGCTCTCTAGAGAAGACAGGGGGTGAATTAGGTAGACTTACCAAAAGTTAGTTGTCGGATGCAGGAATTGATCCTGGTACCTGTCGTCCGTCAACCGGCATTAGCCGTTAGCTCTAGCCGTTAAGTCTAGGAATGATATTACGATATATAGGGTTTGATAAATATATAAATCTTTATATGTAGATAAATCGGTTTAACGGCTTATAAATACTTTGTACATAGATACAGTTTGATTCAGTACGAAGTACGGTATGTGGACAGAACGGATACCGCGCATTTGTTTCGATAGCGAAACAAATACCGCGCATTTGTTTCGATAGCGAAACGAATACCGCGCGACGAATTTCAGCGGCTAGGATTATAGCCGGTTTTGATCGGACGGCCGCGATAGGCGCCGCGATCACGGAAATGTACTTTTGGCGTTTTACGGTCTTTGCCACGTCAGATAACACGTGGCGTAATAACATTGGATTACGGGAATTCCGGAGATTACAAGAACTAATCCTGATTTGACACGTGTCGACATTTTGGCCATGTCGTACAATGGCCGTACAGAAAGTACACCGGCACCTGTACTTTTCTGTACGACACAGTAATTTGATTGGTGCCGTACTTCAGTAGATAGAGTTTCAGAAAGGGAATAGGACTTAGAAAATTTTGGGTAGGCAGCTGCCTCTCCCAGAGAGCACCCTGTATAAATGGCAAACTTTGGCCAGCCATAACTATCAATTTACTTGACCATTTACAGTGATTCTTTTTGCTGCGGACTCAGGGGAGTCCAGGCTACACAGGGGTGTAGTCGGTCAGAGTTTTTGTCTGCCAGGGTGGCTGTATTTCTAAGGGAAAGTCAAAGTGGGTGAATGTGTCCAAATCTCATATTCTAACTTTGCATTCTGTGGTGGAACTGAGCACACAGAAAGTGTTATTTCACAGGGGTAAATCTATATTGGGGTTTTGACTGTCAAAGGGTCAGTCATTTGGGTTTATATCAAGTTGGAGTCGGCACTATCTAGATTTGCTTCTTTTGGATCTGCATACTCTGAGGGCCAATGGAGGTCTCAGAGTTTCAGGTTATGGGCCCACCATCTAGGGTGCCTATGTTTGATGGAACAGACTTCACCTATTGGGCGTTTACAATGGAGGGATTGCTTTTCGAGAAGCACTTATGGGGAATTGTTGCGGGACAAGTGAGATGTCCGCCACCTGGCTTTGGAGGAGCTTACTACAAAGAATCGTCTGAGACTGCCCAGAATATCATCCGGAGTTGAGATGCAACGAAAGGTGAAGGGAAAAACCTTTCCGTGGATGGGGAAATAGGGGAGAAGGAAAAAGGGACACCTATGGTGAGGGGAGCTAGGCTCTCAGCTATGGTACCACATGTAGGAATTAAAACTGAAGAAAATGATAGGAAAATATAGGAATACAAAAACACTATAGCAAAACATCTCATACTTAGATATGTGTCTAAGTCGATAGCTATCACTCTTGTAAGTCTAACTAAGTCTTCAGAGATATGGGAAGCACTAACTCAGATTTATAAGAGTGAGACTATTCAGAGGCAGCAATTAGTAAAACAGGAAATAGATGCCTAGGTTTATAAAGGCAATAGCATGATAGAGTTTTGCAATGATATTGGTGCGTTATATGTTGAGCTTACTAGTGCGGGATGTGTAGAATCTGAGGAGAGTAAGATTAATACACTAATTATGAAACTCCCAGATGAGTACGAAAACATAATTTGTCGTATGCAGGCAATGGATGGCTCCTCATGGACTTGGAGCTTTACCATGGGGATAATTCTTGTGAGGGAAAGCACTTTGGAGCTTTGTAGGGGAAGGGACAGGGTCAATGCATTTTCAGCTGGTGGTGATTGGCGGAAGCGTGATGAGAGGAACGGCGGTGACGAGCGGAAGCGTGATGAGAGGAACGGTGGTGACGAGCGGAAGCGTGATGAGAGGAACGGTGGTGACGAGCGGAAGCGTGATGAGAGAAAGAAAGACAAAGGTAAACCTTATCGGAACTTTGGTGGAAAGAGAGGGAGAAGAAAAGAAAGGGGAGCTTTGAAAAAGGGGGCTTGCTTCTTTTGTAGGGAATCGGGTCATTATATGGAGGAATGCCCTTGTTTGGAAAAACTTAGAAGTTGGAATGTGGATGAGGAGGAAGAAGGGGAAGAGGAGAAAGAGGATGAAGATATTTTAGAGCTTCTCCGGATTAGTAGTATGGGGAAGAAAGAAAAGCACACAGTAATTGCACGAAGGCAACAATGTGCTTTTGGAGGTATAAGGGAAGTAAAGAGAGAGGAGGTACTTGAGGATGTCGAGGAGTGTAGAGTGTATGACTTAGAAATGAGAAAGTCAGTTCTAGGATCCATAAGTGAAAACGGGAAAGGTAAAATTAATCAGGATAATTTTATAGATAATACGGAACCAGAAAACTGGTCAGAAAGGGAGACATCAACGGATTCCGAGGAAAGGGGAGAAGTGAAACTCGAAGAGGTTTCAAAGGATAGGGGAGAAAAGAAATATTTATTGGGAATTAAATTAGAAATTAATAGTGGAAAGAATTCCATGGGAGAGAGTGAGGGAAGTTCAGAAAATGGGGTAATTATCATGGATAAAAATATGAGTACGAAAGATGTAGATCTTACGAGGAACTTAGTGGGGACTAGTGTTTTTTGGGAATATTTGGGGGTGGATGGATTTGACATCACTACTTGGTGTGACGTCACTTGTGAAGATGTGCCTGTAAAAGGGTTAGCATCTGGGTGTATGTTGCAAATTGGAAATGGGGCTGGCTGTTTTGATCGCAAGAGGGAAATCGGTTTGTGTGTGGATAAAAGAGTGATGAAGTGGATAAAATCTTTGCTCAGATTTATGGAAAAAGGGATGTTAAATAAAATGTGTGATGCAATTATCATTTCAGTTCATTTAATGCACTGTGTTAAATACTTAAGTTTTATGAAAGGAAAAGGAAAAAGGAAAAAGAAAAGGAAAAAAAAAAAAAAAAAAAAAAAAGGGGGGAAGGGGTGTTTGTTTACTTGTTTGTGGAAGTTGAAAGAAAATAGACTAGAAAATAAGGGGAGTGTTGATATTTGAGTATTTTCTAGGTCTGTATTAGGATAGAAAAAGAGTTGAGGCGGTCTGCCTCTAACTCCCCTATCCAAGCCCCCACACTTGTTGTAGTCACTGAAGGCTGGATAGGGAGCTAGAGCCATGGCTGCCTAGGCTCTCTAGAGAAGACAAGGGGTGAATTAGGTAGACTTACCAAAAGTTAGTTGTCGGACGCAGGAATTGATCCTGGTACCTGCCGTCCGTCAACCGGCATTAGCCGTTAGCTCTAGCCGTTAAGTCTAGGAATGATATTACGATATATAGGGTTTGATAAATATATAAATCTTTATATGTAGATAAATCGGTTTAACGGCTTATAAATACTTTGTACATAGATACAGTTTGATTCAGTACGAAGTACGGTATGTGGACAGAACGGATACCGCGCATTTGTTTCGATAGCGAAACAAATACCGCGCATTTGTTTCGATAGCGAAACGAATACCGCGCGACGAATTTCAGCGGCTAGGATTATAGCCGGTTTTGATCGGACGGCCGCGATAGGCGCCGCGATCACGGAAATGTACTTTTGGCGTTTTACGGTCTTTGCCACGTCAGATAACACGTGGCGTAATAACATTGGATTACGAGAATTCCGGAGATTACATGAACTAATCCTGATTTGACACGTGTCGACATTTTGGCCATGTCGTACAATGGCCGTACAGAAAGTACACCGGCACCTGTACTTTTCTGTACGACACAGTAATTTGATTGGTGCCGTACTTCAGTAGATAGAGTTTCAGAAAGGGAATAGGACTTAGAAAATTTTGGGTAGGCAGCTGCCTCTCCCAGAGAGCACCCTGTATAAATGGCCAACTTTGGCCAGCCATAACTATCAATTTACTTGACCATTTACAGTGATTCTTTTTGCTGCGGACTCAGGGGAGTCGAGGCTACACAGGGGTGTAGTCGGTCAGAGTTTTTGTCTGACAGGGTGGCTGTATTTCTAAGGGAAAGTCAAAGTGGGTGAATGTGTCCAAATCTCATATTCTAACTTTGCATTCTGTGGTGGAACTGAGCACACAGATAGTGTTATTTCACAGGGGTGAATCTATATTGGAGTTTTGACTGTCAAGGGGTCAGTCATTTGGGTTTATATCAAGTTGGAGTCGGCACTATCTAGATTTGCTTCTTTTGGATCTGCATACTCTGAGGGCCAATGGAGGTCTCAGAGTTTCATATAACACAAGTTTGTGTTTGCGCTAACAACAGTAGTGCTATCAAACTCTTTATATTGTTAACGCTTACAAAAATAGTTAAAAAAAAACCTAAACCTTCTTTCTAACACAAATTTGAGTTTGTGCAACAAATATATTTGTAACAAACAACGTTTATTACTGCGGTCACAAAAAGAGGTAAAATAAACCTTGAACCATGTATATAACAAAATTTTGTGTTTGCGCTAATAAAAATAGTGGCAACAAACTCTTTAAATTGTTAACGCTCATTCTAACACAAATTTGAGTTTGCGCTAACAATGATATTTGTAACAAACAACGTTAATTGTTCGCGTTCACAACAAGAGGTAAAATAAACCTTGAACCATGTCTATAAGACAAGTTTGTGTTTGCGCTAACAAAAATAGTGGCAACAAACACTTTATATTGTTAACGCTCACAAAATAGTTAAAAAAAACCCTAAACCATGTTTCTAACACAAATTTGAGTTTGCGCTAACAAAGATATTTGTAACAAAAAAAAATTATTACTGTGGTCCCAAAAAGAGGTAAAATAAACCTTGAACCATGTATATAACACAAGTTTGTGTTTGCGCTAACAAAAATAGTGGCAACAATCTCTTTATATTATTAACACTCATTCTAACACAAATTTAAGTTGGCGCTAACAAAGATATTTGTAACAAACAACGTTTATTATTCGTGGTCACAACAAAAGGTAAAAAAACCTTGAACCATGTATATAACACAAGTTTGTGATTGCGCTAACAAAAATAGTGGCAACAAACTCTTTATATTGTTAACGCTCACAAAAATAGTTAAAAAAAACCCTAAACCATGTTTCTAACAAAAAATTGAGTTTGCGCTAACAAAGATATTTGTAACAAAAAAAGTTTATTCTTCGCGGTCACAAAAAGAGGTTAAATAAACTCCGAACCATGTTGATAACACAAGTTTGTGTTTGCGCTAACAACAATAGTGGCAACAATCTCTTATTGTTAACGCTCATTCTAACACAAATTTGAGTTTGCGCTAACAAAGATATTTGTAACAAACAACGTTTATTGTTCGTGGTCACAACAAGAGGTAAAATAAACCTTGAACCATGTATATAACACAAGTTTGTGTTTGCGCTAACAAAAATAGTGGCAACAAACACTTTATATTGTTAACGCTCACAAAAATAGTCAATGAAAACCCTAAACCATGTTTCTAACAAAAAATTGAGTTTGCGCTAACAAAGATATTTGTAACAAAAAAAGTTTATTCTTCGCGGTCACAAAAAGAGGTAAAATAAACTCTGAAACATGTTTATAACACAAGTTTGTGTTTGCGATAATAACAATAGTGGTAACAAACACTTTATATTGTTAACGCTCACAAAAATTGTTTAAAAAAACCCTAAACCATGTTTCTTACACAAATTTGACTTTGCGCTTACAAAGATATTTGAAACAAACAACGTTTATTGTTCGCGGTCACAAAAAGAGGTAAAATAAACTCCAAACCATGATTATAGCACAAGTTTATGTTTGCGCTATACAACAATAGTGGTAACAATCCCTTTATATTGTAACGCTCACAAAAATATTAAAACAAAATCCCTAAACCATGTTTCTAACACAAATTTGAGTTTGCGCTAACAAAGATATTTGTAACAAACAACGTTTATTGTTCGCGGTCACAAAAAGACGTAAAATAAACCTTGAACCATGTTTATAACACAAGTTTGTGTTTGCACTAAGAAGAATGGTGGCAAAAAACTCTTTATATTGTTAACGCTCACAAAAAGAGTTTAAACAAACCCTTAACCATGTTTTTTACACAAATTTGAGTTTCCGCTAACACAGATATTTCTAACAAACAACGTTTTATTTCCTTAACTCTTTTGTTGACGGTACATTCTGTATCAAACTGATCATTGCTAATTGAATTAAATACTCTAAAGATCCTCAAAATATCTAAAACGTATGTATAAGGTTCATTAGACAATCTACTAACAAAAATCTCAGTGTTTGGACCAGAATTGTCTACTAACAATATCTATACCCTAAAAATCCTGGTGATTCTTATCACATCTATATTCATTAGCGGCCCTACATACTAATTTACTTAAAGATAACTATTCGTGTATATACTACAAAAACCCACACTAAATTTGGTCAATATTGAATAGTTGGTATTCCAAAAATATTTTAAGTCCTAAATTAAATTTCTAAGAATTACTAAAGCTTACTTTTCAACAGCAATAACACAATTTATTACCTAAATTACACAAAGAGTAAGCGATAACATGAATTGTTACCTATATTAGACAAACTATTAGCGATAACAAGAATAGTTACCTTAATTACGCAAACAGTAACGGATAACAAGAATTGTTATCTACATTACACACACTGTCAGCTCTAACATGAATTGTTATCTAACTTACACTTCCTGTTAGCGATAACAGAAATTGTTACCTAACTTACACAAACTGTTAGCGCTAACAAATATTTTTATCTAACTTACACAAACTGTTAGTGATAACAAAAATTGTCATCTAACTAACACAAGTTGTTACCGCTAATAGAAATTGTAACCTAACTTCCACAAAGTGTTAGCGATAATAGGAATTGTTACCTAACTTACACATTGTTAGCGATAACAACAATTTTTACCTAACTTACACAAACTGTTTGCGCTAAAAGGAATTGATATCTAACTTACACAAACTCTTAGCGATAACAAGAATTATTATCTAAGTTACACACACTAATAGTGCTAACAGTAATTGTTACCTAACTTACACAAACTATTTGTGCTAACAAAAATTGTTACCTTACTTACACAAACAGTTAGCTAACAGGAATTGTTATTTAAATTACACAAACACTTTGCTCTAACAGGAATTGTTATCTATATTACACAAATTGTTAGCGCAAAGTGGAATTTTTACCTAACTTTCACAAACTTTTAGTGATAGCAGGAATTATTACCTAACTTACACAAATTGTTAGCGATAACTAAAAATGTTACCTTACTTACACAAACTGTTAGCGATAACAGGAATTGTAACCTAACTTACACAAATTGTTAGCGATAAGAATAATTGTTACCTAAATTACACAAACTAATTGCGCTAAGATGAATTCTTACCTAAATTACACCAACAATTAGCGCTAACAGGAATTGTAATCTAACTTACACAAACTGTTAGCAATAACAAGAATTTTTACCGAAATAACACACACACTTAGGGATAACAGGATTGTTACCTAAATTACACAAACTATTAGCGATAACAAGAATTGTTATCTAAATTACAAAAAGTGTTAGCGCAAACAAAAATTGTTATCTAACTTACACAAACTGTTAGCGATAACAGGAATTATTACCTAACTTACACAAACTGTTAGCACTAACAACAATTGTTATCTAACTTACACAAACTGTTAACGATAACAAAAATTGTTACCTAACTTACACAAACTTTTAGCGGTAATAGGAATTGTTGCTTAACTTACACAAAGTGTTAGCGATAACAAGAATTGTTACCTTACTTACACAAACTGTTAGCGCTAACAATAATTGTTATCTAACTTACACAAACTTTTAGCGATAACAAGAATTGTTTCCTAACTTACACAAGTTGTTAGCGCTCACATAAATTGTAACCTAACTTACACAAACTGGTAGCAATAACACGAATTGTTACCTAACTTACTCGAATTGTTAGCGCTAACATAAATTATTACATAACTTACACAAACTGTTGGCGCTAACAAGAATTGTTATTTAAATTACACAAAGAGTTTGCCCTAACAGGAGTTGTTACCAAAATTACACAAATTGTTAGCGTTAAGAGGAATTTTAACCTAACTTACACAAGCTGTTAGCGAGAACAAGAATTGATATCTAAATTACACAAACAGTTAGCAATAACACGAATTGTTAACGAACTTACACAAACTGCTAGCAATAACAGGAATTATTACCTAACTTACACAAGCAGTAAGCGCTAACACGGATTGTTATATAACTTACACAAACTGTTAGCAATAACAAGAATTGTTACCTAAATTACACAAACAATTAGCGATAACAAGAATTGTTATCTAAATTACACAATTTTTTTGCGCTAATAGAAATTGTTACCATAATTAAACAAACAGTTAGCGATAACAGAAATTGTTATCTAAATTACACAAGCTGTTTGCGCTAACAGGAATTGTTACTTAACTTACACAATTTGTTAGCGATAACAAGAATTGTTATTTAACTTACACAAATAGTTAGCTATAACTAGAATTGTTACCTAACTTACACAAACTGTTAGCACTAACAAGAATTGTTACCTAACTTACACAAACTGTTTGCACTAACAGGAATTGTTAACTAAATTACACAAACAAATAGCGATAACAACAATTGTTACCTAAATTACACAAACTGTTAGCGATAACAAGAATTGTTATCAAATTGCACAAGCTGTTTGCGCTAACAGGAATTGTTACCTTACTAACACAAATTGTAAGCGCTAACTGGAATTGTGACCTAAATTACACAAATTGTTAGCGCTAACAGGGATTGTAACCTAACTTACACAAACTGTTAGCATTAACAAGGCTTGTTATCTAACTTACACAAACTGTTAGCGCTAAAACTATTGAAAAGTAAGCTTTATTAAGTCTTAGAAATTTGAGATTATGACTTAGAATATTTTTGGAACACCAACTGGTCAATATTGAACAGTTGGTATTCCAAAAATATTCTAAGTGCTAACTCAAATTTCTAAGACTTACTAAAGCTTACTTTTCAATAATCCCCTTAAGCTTTAGAAGGCTTTTTCACTTAGACCAGATGCTTTTCTGCATTACTCCAATTTAGGAGCGGGAAGGGCTTTTGTCAACATGTCCGCAACTATTTTCTCATCAGGCAAAAAACAAAGTTTGTCCACTTTTTCAAAAACTTTCTCTCGTACTACATGTAGCCGAATGTCCATATGTTTACTTTTAAAATGGTGACTTGGGTTTGTAGCCACAGAAATGGTTGCCTAATTGTCGCACCACATTATTTGTATCCCGTGTTATGTAAAATCTAATTTTTGAAGAAATGCCTTAATCGATAGCAGTTATTTCAAGGCTGCACTCGCAGCCATGTATGCACCTTGCATAGTAGATTGAGCCATGACCTTTTGAAGTTTACTACTCCAACTACAAATTCCGCTTCTAATCCGAATGACATACCCAGTTGTAGACTTCCTACTAGGCACATCACCATAGCTAGCATCACTCCAAGTATTAATACCAATCTTGTCCCCTCCCAAAGTAAGCCAAAAAATTCTAGTCCCAACGAGATACCTTAAGACCCTCTTTGCTGCTTCCCACTTTTTCATTCGTGGATTTTGCAGATTTCTGATCAACACACCAACAGCTCCAGCTATATCACGCCTAGTACAATTCATGAAGTAAATCAGACTTCCTACTACTTGTCTATAGGGTACTTGGGACATAAATTTTTTCTCTTCTGCACTTAGTTCCTCATCTATTATGACTCCAAACTCATGTTCCATTCCTTCAAGTTTTTGCTTATACTCCATATGATTTGAACAACCTTTGGCATCAGCCAAGCCAAAGTTTTCCAACAGGTTTTCTATCGTTTTTTTTGAGTTAGCCTTATTATTTTCTTTTCTCTATCTCTTTTAACTTGTATTCGAAAGATATATTTTGCCTCACCCAAATCTTTCATTTCAAATTGTGAATTAAGAGCGTGTTTTACTCTAGCAATTCCTTTTTTGTTCCTATTAATTAGCAGCAAATCATCAACATACACAGCAATGAATATCACTTTATCACGATTATCACCACACATCACATACACTGAATGATCTGAGCTAATTCTAGGAAATCCTAATCCTGTCAAGAACTCATCTAACTTTCGGTTCCGTTGCTTAAGGGCTTGTTTTAGGCCATACAAAGATTTTAAAAGTCCGCACACAAGATTTTCTTTTCCTGCTTCCTCATAACCCTCAGGCTGCTTCATATAAATGACATCATCTAAATCACCAAGCAAAAAGGCAGTTTTGAAATCCATTAGGTGGATGTCAAAATCCTCTATGGCAACTAATGTAAGTAAGATGCGCACAGATGGAAACCTTACAACCGATGAAAAAGTTTCTTCATAATCTATCCTCTCCTTTTGATTATATCCTTTATCAACTAAGCCAGCCTTATACCTGTCTATGGTATTATCTGGGTTCAATTTTAATTTAAACACCCATTTACTTCCAATAGCTTTTCTTCATGGAGGAAGTTCCACCAGATCCCAAGTTTGGGCCTCCATGATGGACTTCATTTCCGCATTGACGGCTTCCACCCAATGTTCTCTTTCATTATTTGAAAAATCTTTTTTCAACGTTAGAGGCTCTTCTATCTGTGCTAAATGAGCAAAGGCTGCATTTTCTTCCCTGAGTCGTGCAATTCGCCTAACTCCACCTGGAAATTCTGTCGCTGGTATAGATGGTTGGGTCCTCCTCCTCGATACATGTGATTCTTCTTATAATTCAGTTTCGGCTTGAGGTAGAGGAGAGTCTGCAACTCTTTCTGGCACAACACTCGTTGTTTCTGGTGGAGAAGATGATTGCAAGTCACTTTGAGTTGATGTAGATGCATTTTCAATATTTTTCTTGAAAAACATAGGATTTTCCTCTAAAAAGATATAATCAACACTTCTATCTTTCTTTTCATCTGTACGCTCACTAAATACATCCATCCTTTTCCCTCATCCTTCACTATGATGTTTCTGGCTACCACGACTCTATTTCTCTTAATGTCATATACTTTATAACCCTTGGCATGATCATCATACCCTAGAAATATACCTGGTATGCCTTTTGGCTCTAATTTCCATTTTTGTGGATCATTATCTAGCATAAATATCTTACTTCCAAAAACTTTGAAGTAACTTACATCTGGTTTTTGTCCTGTCCACATTTCGTAAGGAGTTTTATCTTTTACTGCCCTTGTTTCTAGCCTGTTTCTCACATAAGCTGCACAATTCATAGCCTCTGCCCAAAATTTGTAATCTATGTCCATAACTCAAATTTGTGTTAAAAACATGGTTTATATTTTTTTTTCATTATTTTTTGTGAGTGTTAACAATATAAAGTGCTTGTTACCACTATTGTTGTTAGCGCAAACACAAACTTGTGTTATAAACATAATTCAAGGTATATTTTACCTCTTTTGTGACCGCGAACAATAATCGTTGTTTGTTACAAATATCTTTGTTAGCGCAAACTCAAATTTGTGTTAAAAACATAGTTGAGGGTTTTTTTTCATTTATTTTTGTGAGCTCCAAAAGAGGTAAAATAAACTCCAAACAATGTTTATAACACAAGTTTGTGTTTGCGCTAACAACAATAGTGGTGAAAAACTCTTTATATTGTTAATGTTCATAAAAATAGTTAAAATAAACCCTAAACTATATTTCTAACACAATTTGAGTTTGCGTTGAGAAAGACATTTGTAAAGAACAACGTTTATTGTTCTCGGTCACAAAAAGAGGTAGAATAAACTCCGAACCAAGTTTATTACACAAGTTTGTGTTTGCGCTAACAACAATAGTGGTAAAAAACTCTATATATTGTTAACGCTCACAAAAATAGTTAAAAAAAACCCTAAACCATGTTTCTAACACAAATTTAAGTTTGCGCTAACAAAGATATTTGTAACAAACAATGTTTATTGTTCGCGGTCACAAAATGAGGTAAAATATACCTTGAATCATGTTCATAACACAAGTTTGTGTTTGCGCTAATAACAATGGTGGTAAAAAACTCTTTATATTGTTAACGCTAACAAAAATAAATAAATAAAAAATCTAAACCATGTTTCTAACACAAATTTGAGTTTGCGCTAACAAAGATATTTGTAACAAAAAAAGTTTATTCTTCGCGGTCACAAAAAGAAGAAAAATAATCCTTGAACCATGTTTATCTCACAAGTTTGTTTTTGGGCTAACAACAATAGTGGTAACAAACGCTTTATATTGTTAAAGCTCAGAAAACTAGTTTAAAAAAACCCTAAACCATGTTTCTAACACAAATTTGAGTTTACGCTAACAAAGATATTTGTAAAAAACAACGTTTATTGTTGGCGGTCACAAAAAGAGGTAAAATATACCTTGGACCATGTTCATAACACAAGTTTGTGTTTGCGTTAACAACAATAGAGGTAATAAACTCTTTATATTAATAACGCTCACAAAAATAGTTTAAAAGAACCCTAAAACATGTTTGTTACACAAATTTGAGTTTGCGCTAACAAAGATATTTGTAACAAACGACGTTTATTGATCGCGATAACATAAAGAGGTAAAAAAACTCCTAACCATGTTTATAATACAAGTTTGTGAATGCGCTAACAACAATAGTGGTTACAAACACTTTATATTTTTAACACTCACAAAAAAAAAAAAAAAAAAAAAACCCTAAACCATGTTTCTAACACAAATTTGAGTTTGCGCTAACAAAGATATTTGTAACAAACAACGTTTATGGTTCGCGGTCACAAAAAGAGGTAAAATAAACTCCAAACCATATTTATAATACAAGTTTCTGAATGCGCTAACAACAATAGTGGTAACAAACACTTTATATTTTTAATGCTCACAAAAATAAATTAAAACAAAAACCCTAAACCATGTTTCTAATACAAATTTGAGTTTTCGCTAACAAAGATATTTGTAACAAACAACGTTTATGGTTCGCGGTCACAAAAAGAGGTAAAATAAACTCCGAACCATGATTATATCACAAGTTTGTGTTTGCGCTAACAACAATAGTGGCTACAAAATCTTTATATTGTTAATGCTCACAAAAATAAATAAATAAAAACTCTAAACCATGTTTCTTACACAAATTTGAGTTTGTGCTAAGAAAGATATTTGTAACAAACAACGTTTATTGATTGCAGTCATAAAAAGAGGTAAAATAAACTCCAAACAATGTTTATAACACAAGTTTGTGTTTGCGCTAACAAGAATAGTTGCAACCAACTCTTAATATTGTTATCGCTCACAAAAATAGTTTAAAATAACCATAAACCATGTTTGTCACACACATTTGAGTTTGCTATAACAAAGATATTTGTTACCAAAAGCGTATATTGTTCGCGGTCACAAAAAGAGGTAAAATAAACCTTGAACCATGTTGATAACCCAAGTTTGTGTTTGCACTAACAACAATAGTGGGAACACACACTTTATATTGTTAAAGCTCACAAAAATAGTTTTAAAAAACCCTAAACCATGTTTCTTACACAAATTTGAGTTTGCGCTAACAAAGATATTTGTAACAAACAACGTTTAATCTTCGTGGTCACAAAAAGAGGTAAAATAAACTCCAAACCATATTTATAATACAAGTTTGTGTTTGCGTTAACAACAATAGATGTAAAAAACTCTTTATATTATTAACGCTCACAAGAATAGTTTAAAAGAACACTAAACCATGTTTCTTACACAAATTTGAGTTTGCGCTAACAAAGATATTTATAACAAACGACGTTTATTGTTCGCGGTCAAATAAAGAGGTATAAAAACTCCTAACCATGTTTATAATACAAGTTTGTGAATGCGCTAACAACAATAGTGGTAACAAACACTTTATATTTTTAACGCTCACAAAAAAAAAATAAAAAAAAACCATAAACCATGTTTCTAACACAAATTTGAGTTTGCGCTAACAAAGATATTTGTAACAAACAACGTTTATGGTTCGCGGTCACAAAAAGAGGTAAAATAAACTCTGAACCATGAATATATCACAAGTTTGTGTTTGCGCTAACAATAATAGTGGCAACAAAATCTTTATATTGTTAATGCTCACAAAAATAAATAAATAAAAACTCTAAACCATGTTTCTAACACAAATTTGAGTTTCCGCTAACAAAGATATTTGTAACAAACAACGTTTATTGTTCGCGTTCACAAAAAGAGGTAAAATAAACTCCGAACCATGTTTGTAACACAATTTTGTGTTTGCGCTAACAACAATAGTGGTAACAAACACTTTATATTGCTAACGCTCACAAAAATAAATAAAAGAAAACCCTAAACCATGTTTTTAACACAAATTTGAGTTTGCGTTAACAAAGATATTTGTAACAAAATAGGTTTATTCTTCACGGTCACAAAAAGAGGTAATTTAATCCTTGAACCGTGTTTATAACACAAGTAAGTGTTTGCGCTAACAACAATAGTGGTAAAAAACTTTTTATATTGTTAATGCTCACAAAAATAGATGAAAAACACACCAAACCATGTTTTTAACACAAATTTGAGTTTGCGCTACCAAAAAAATTTGTAAACAAAACAACGTTTATTGTTCGCGGTCACAAAAAGAGGTAGAATAAACCTCGAACCATGTATATAACACAAGTTTGTGTTTAGTAACAAACACTTTATATTGTTAACGCTCACAAAAACAGTTAAAAAAATCCCTAAATCATGTTTTTAACACAAATTTGAGTTTGCGCTAACAAAGAAATTTGTAACAAACAACGTTTAATGTTCGCGGTCACAATTAGAGGTAAAATAAACTCCAAACCATATTTATAACACAAGTTTGTGTTTGCGCTAATCACAATAGTGGTAATTAACAATTTATATTGTTAACGCTCCCCATATATTCAAAAAAAACCCTAAAACATTTTTCTAACACAAATTTGAGTTTGCATTAACAAAGATATTTGTAACAAACAATGTTTAATCTTCACGGTCACAAAAAGAGGTTAAATAAACCTTGAACCATGGTTATAACACAAGTTTGTGTTTGCGCTAACAACAATAGTGGTAAAAAATTCTTTATATTGTTAACGCTCACAAAAATAGTAAAAAAAAACCCTAAACCATGTTTCTAACAAAAAATTGAGTTTGCACTACCAAAGATATTTGTAACAAATCGTTTATTGTTCGGGGTCACAAAAAGAGGTAAAATATACCTTGAACCATGATTATAACACAAGTTTGTGTTTGCGCTAACAACAATAGTGGTAAAAAATAGTTAAAAAAAACCCTAAACCATGTTTCTTACACAAATTTGAGTTTGCGCTAACAAAGATATTTGTAACAAACAACGTTTATTGTTCGCGGTCTCATAAAGAGGTAAATAAACTCCAAACCATGTTTATAATACAAGTTTGTGTTTGTGCTAACATCAAAAGTGGTAACAAACACTTTATATTTTTAACGCTCACAAAATTAAATAAAAAAAAACCCTAAACCATGTTTCTAACACAAATTTGAGTTTGCGCTAACAAAGATATTTGTAACAAACAACGTTTATTGTTTGCAGTCATAAAAAGAGGTAAAATAAACTCCGAACCATGTTTATAACACAAGTTTGTGTTTGCGCTAACAACAATAGTGGTAACAAACACTTTATATTGTTAATGCTCACAAAAATAAATAAAAAAAAACCATAAACCATGTTTCTAACACAAATTTGAGTTTGCACTAACAAAGATATTTGTAACAAACAATCTTTATTGTTCGCGGTCACAAAAAAAGGTAAAATAAACCTTCAACCATGTTGATAACCCAAGTTTGTGTTTGCACAAACATCACTAGTTTTAAAAAACTCTTTATATTGTTAACGCTCACAAAAATATTTAAAAAAAACCATAAACCATGTTTGTAACACAAATTTTTGTTTGCCCTAACAAAGATATTTGTAACAAGCAACGTTTAATGTTTGCGGTCACAAAAAGAGGTAAATTAAACCTTCAATCATGTATATAACACGAGTTTGTGTTTGCGCTAACAAGAATAAAGGCAACAAACTCTTTATATTGATAACGCTCACAAAATTAGTTTTAAAAAACCCTAAACCATGTTTTTTACACAAATTTGAGTTTGCGCTAACAAGGATATTTGTAACAATCAACGTTTATTGTTCGCGGTCACAAAAAGAGGTAAAATAAACTCCAAACCATGTTTATAATACAAGTTTGTGTTTGCGCTAACAACAATAGTGGTAACAAACTCTTTATATTGTTAACGCTGACAAAAATAGTTAAAAAAACCCTAAACCATGTTTGTTACACAAATTTGAGTTTGCGCTAACAAAGATATTTGTTACAAACATCGTATATTGTTCGCGGTCACAAAAAGAGGTAAAATAAACCTTGAACCATGTTGAAATCCCAAGTTTGTGTTAGCACTAACAAAAATAGTGGGAACACACACTTTATATTGTTAAAGCTCACAAAAATAGTTTTAAAAAACCCTAAACCATGTTTCTTACACAAATTTGAGTTTGCGCTAACAAAGATATTTGTAACAAACAACGTTTAATCTTCGTGGTCACAAAAAGAGGTAAAATAAACTCCGAACCATGTTTGTAACACAAGTTTGTGTTTGCGCTAACAACAATAGTGGTAACAAACACTTTTAATTGTTAATGCTCACAAAAATATATATAAAAAAACCTTAAACCATGTTTCTAACACAAATTTGAGTTTGCGCTAACAAAGATATTTGTAAAAAACAACGTTTATTGTTCGCGGTCACAAAAGGAGATAAAATAAACCTTGAACCATGTTTATAACACAAGTTTGTGTTTGCGCTAACAAGAATAGTGGCAACAAACTCTTTATATTGTTAACGCTCACAAAAATAGTTAAAAAAAACCCTAAACAATGTTTGTAAAACAAATTTGAGATTGGGCTAACAAAGATATTTGTAACAAACAACGTTTATTGTTCGCGGTCACAAAAAGAGGTAAAATAAACTCCAAACCATGTTTATAACACAAGTTTGTGTTTGCGCTAACAACAATAGTGGTAACAAACACTTTATATTGTTAACGCTGTCAAAAATAGTTAAAAAAACCCTAAACCATGTTTCTAACACAAATTTGAGTTTGCGCTAACAAAGATATTTGTAACAAACAACATTTATTGTTCAGCGGTCACAAAAAGAGGCAAAATAAACCTTGAACCATGTTGATAACACAAGTTTGTGTTTGCGCTAACAACAATAGTGGTAACAAACACTTTATATTGTTAACGCTCACAAAAATAGTAAAAAAAAACCCTAAACCATGTTTCTAACACAAATTTGAGTTTGCGCTAACAAAGATATTTGTAACAAATAACGTTTATTGTTCGGGGTCACAAAAAGAGGTAAAATAAACTCCGAACCATGTTTATAACACAAGTTTGTGTTTGCGCTAACAACAATAGTGGTAACAAACACTTTTAATTGTTAATGCTCACAAAAATATATAAAAAAAAACCTAAACCATGTTTCTAACACAAATTTGAGTTTGCGCTAACAAAGATATTTGTAACAAACAACGTTTATTGTTCGCGGTCACAAAAAGAGGTAAATAAACCTTGAACCATGTTTATAACACAAGTTTGTGTTTGCGCTAACAAGAATAGTGGCAACAAACTCTTTATATTGTTAACGCTCACAAAAATAGTTAAAAAAAAACCCTAAACCATGTTTGTAACACAAATTTGAGTTTGCGCTAACAAAGATATTTGTAACAAACAACGTTTATTGTTTGCGGTCATAAAAAGAGGTAAAATAAAATCAAAACAATGTTTATAACACAAGTTTGTGTTTGGGCTAACAACAATAATGGTAACAAACACTTTATATTGTTAACGCTCACAAAAAAAAAAAAAAAAAAAAAAACATAAACCATGTTTCTAACACAAATTTGAGTTTGCGCTAACAAAGATATTTGTAACAATCAACGTTTATTGTTCGCGGTCACAAAAAGAGGTAAAATAAACCTTAAACCATGTTGATAACACAAGTTTGTGTTTGCGCTAACAACAATAGTGGTAACAAACACTTTATATTGTTAACGCTCACAAAAATATATAAAAAAAACCCTAAACCATGTTTCTAACACAAATTTGAGTTTGCGCTAACAAAGATATTTGTAACAAACAACGTTTATTGTTCGCGGTCACAAAAAGAGGTAAAAAAAACCTTGAACCATGTTTATAACACAAGTTTGTGTTTGCGCTAACAAGAATAGTGGCAACAAACTCTTTATATTGATAACGCTCACAAAAATAGTTAAAAAAAACCCTAAACCATGTTTCTTACACAAATTTGAGTTTGCGCTAACAAAGATATTTGTAACAAACAACGTTTATTGTTCGCGGTCACAAAAAGAGGTAAAATAAACCTTCAACCATGTTTATAACACAAGTTTGTGTTTGCGCTAACAACAATAGTGGTAACAAACACTTTATATTGTTAACGCTCACAAAAATAGTTTAAAAAAAAACCTAAACCATGTTTCTAACACAAATTTGAGTTTGCGCTAACAAAGATATTTGTAACAAACAACATTTATTTTTCGCGGTCACAAAAAGAGGCAAAATAAACCTTCAACCATGTATATAACACAAGTTTGTGTTTGCACTAACAACAATAGTGGCAACAAACACTTTATATTGTTAACGCTCACAAAAATAAAAAAAAAAAAAAACCTAAACCATGTTTCTAACACAAATTTGAGTTTGCGCTAACAAAGATGTTTGTAACAATTAACGTTTAATGTTCGCGGTCACAAAAAGAGGTAAAATAAACTCCGAACCATGTTTGTAACACAAGTTTGTGTTTGCGCTAACAACAATAGTGGTAACAAACACTTTATATTGTTAATGCTCACAAAAATATATATAAAAAAACCTTAAACCATGTTTCTAACACAAATTTGAGTTTGCGCTAACAAAGATATTTGTAACAAACAACGTTTATTGTTCGCGGTCACAAAAGGAGGTAAAATAAACCTTGAACCATGTTTATAACACAAGTTTGTGTTTGCGCTAACAAGAATAGTGGCAACAAACTCTTTATATTGTTAACGCTCACAAAAATAGTTAAAAAAAACCCTAAACCATGTTTGTTACACAAATTTGAGTTTGGGCTAACAAAGATATTTGTAACAAACAACGTTTATTGTTTGCGGTCATAAAAAGAGGTAAAATAAAATCAAAACAATGTTTATAACACAAGTTTGTGTTTGGGCTAACAACAATAATGGTAACAAATACTTTGTATATTTATCGCTAACAAAAAAAAAAAAAAAAAAAACCATAAACCATGTTTCTAACACAAATTTGAGTTTGCGCAAACAAAGATATTTGTACCAATCAACGTTTATTAGAGCGGTCACAAAAAGAGGCAAAATAGACCTTAAACCATGTAGATAACACAAGTTTGAGTTTGCGCTAACAACAATAGTGGTAACAAACACTTCATATTGCTAACGCTCACAAAAATAAATAAATGAAAACCCTGAACCATGTTTCTAACACAAATTTGAGTTTGCGCTAACAAAGATATTTGTATCAAACAACGTTTATTGTTCGGGGTCACAAAAAGAGGTAGAAAAAATTCCGAACCATGTTTATAACACAAGTTTGTGTTTGCGCTAACAACAATAGTGGTAACAAACACTTTATATTTTTAACGCTCACAAAAATAGATAAATAAAGAACCTAAACCATGTTTCTAACACAAATTTGAGTTTGCGCTAACAAAGATATTTGTAACAAACAACGTTTAATGTTTGCGATCACAAAAAGAGGTAAATTATACCTTCAATCATGTATATAACACAAGTTTGTGTTTGCCCTAACAAGAATAGTGGCAACAAACTCTTTATATTGTTAACGCTCACAAAAATAGTTTAAAAAAACCCTAAACCATGTTTGTACACAAATTTGAGTTTGCGCTAACAAAGATATTTGTAACAAAACAACGTTTATTGTTCGCGGTCACAAATAGAAGAAAAATAATCTCCGACCCATGTTGAAAACACAAGTTTGTGTTTTCGCTAACAAGAATAGTGGCAACAAACTCTTTATATTGTTAACGTTCACAAAAATAGTTAAAATAAACCCAAAACCATGTTTCTAATACAAATTTGAGTTCTCGCTAACGAAGATATTTGTAACAAACAATGTTTATTGTTCGCGGTCACAAAAATAGGTAATATAAACCTTGAACTATATTTATAACACAAGTTTGTGTTTGTGCTAACAAAAATAGTGGTTACAAATACTTTATATTGTTAACCCTCACAAAAATAGATAAAAAAACCCTAAACAATATTTCTAACACAAATTTGAGTTTGCGCTAACAAAGATATATATGTAACGAATGACGTTTTATTATTCGCAGTTACAAAAAGATGTAAAATAAACTCCAAACCATGTTTATAACACAAGTTTGTCTTTGCGCTAAGAACAATAGTTGTAACAAACACTTTATATTGTTAACGATCACAAAAATAGATAAAAAAAACCCTAAACTATGTTTCTAACACAAATTTGAGTTTGCGCTTATAAAGATATTTGTAACAAACAACATTTATTGTTTGCGGTCCCAAAAAGAGTAAAAATAAACTCCAAACCATGTTTATAACACAAGTTAGTGTTTTCGCTAACAACAATAGTGATAATAAACTCTCTATATTGTTAATGTTCACAAAAATAATTAAAATATACCCTAAACAATATTTCTAAAACAAATTTCATTTTGTGCTAACAAAGATATTTGTAACAAACAACGTTTATTGTTCGTGTCACAAAAAGAGGTAAAATAAACTGCAAACCATGTTTATAACACAAATTTGTGTTTGCCCTAACAACAACAGTAGTAACAAACACTTTATATTGTTAACGCTCACAAAAATAGATAAAAAAAACCCTAAACCATGTTTCTAACACAATATTGAGTTTGCGCTAACAAAGATGTTTTTGTAACGAATAATATTTTATTGTTTGCGGTCACAAAAAGAGGTAACATAAATTCCAAACCATGTTTGTAACACAAGTTTGTGTTTGCGCTAACAACAATAGATGTAACAAACTCTTTATATTCTTAACATTCACAAAAATAATTAAAAATAAACCTAAACCATGTTTCTAACACAAAATTGAGTTTGCGCCTATAAAGATATTTGTAACAAACAACGTTTATTGTTCACAGTCACAAAAAGAGGTAAAAAAAACCTTGAACCAAGTTTATAACACAAGTTTGTGTTTGCGCTAACAAGAATAGTGGCAAAAAACTCTTTCTATTGTTAACGCTCCAACATTTTATAAAATAAAACCCTAAACCATGTTTCTAACACAAATTTGAGTTTGCGCTAACAAAGATATTTGTAACAAACATGTTTTTTGTTTGCGGTAACAAAAAGAGGTAAAATAAAGTGCGAACCATGTTGATAACACAAGTTTGTGTTTGCACTAACAACAATAGTGGTAACAAACACTTTATACTGTAAACGCTTACAAAAATAGATAAAAAAAATCCTAAACCATGTTTCTAACACAAAATTGAGTTTGCGCTAACAAAGATGTTTTTGTAACGAATGATGTTTTATTGTTTGCGGTCACAAAAAGAGGAAACATAAATTCCAAACCATGTTTGTAACATAAGTTTGTGTTTGCGCTAACAACAATAGATGTAACAAACTCTTTATATTGTTAACGTTCACAAAAATAATTAAAAATAACCCTAAACCATGTTTCTAACACAAAATTGAGTTTGCGCTTATAAAGATATTTGTAACAAACAACATTTAATTTTTGCGGTCCCAAAAAGAGTTAAAATAATATCTGAACCATGTTTATAACACAAGTTTGTGTTTGCGCTAACAAGAATAGTGGCAACAAACTCTTTATATTGTTAACGCTCACAAAAATGAATAAAAAAAAACCCAAAAGCATGTTTCTAACTCAAATTTGAGTTTGCGTTAACAAATATTATTTGTAACAAACAACGTTTATTGTTCAAGGTCACAAAAAGAGGTAAAATAGACTCTAAACCATGTTTGTAACACAAGTTTGTGTTTGTGCTAACAACAATAGTGGTTACAAAAACTTTTTATTGTTAATCCTCACAAAAATAGATAAAAATATCCCTAAACCATGTTTCTAACACAAATTTAAGTTTGCCCTAATAAAGATATTTTTGTAACGAATAACTTTTTATTGTTCGCGGTCACAAAAAGAGGTAACATAAACTCCAAACCATGATTTTAACACAAGTTTGTGTTTGCGCTAACAACAATAGTGGCAACAAAATCTTTATATTGTTAACGCTCACACAAATAGTTAAAAAAAAACCCTAAACCATGTTTGTATCACAAATTTGAGTTTGCGCTAACAAATATATTTGTAACAAACAACGATTAATGTTCGGGGTCACAAAAGAGGTAAATTAAACTACGAACCATGTTTATAATATAAGTTTGTGTTTGTTCTAACAACAACAGTTGTAGCAAACTCTTTCTATTGTTAACGCTCACAAAAATAGTGAAAAAAAACCTTAAACCAAGTTTCTAACACAAATTTGAGTTTGCGCTAACAAAGATATTTGTAACAAACAACGTTTATTGTTCACGTTCACAAAAAGAGGTAAAATAAACTCCTAACCATGTTTCTAACACAAGTTTGTGTTTGGGCTAATAACAATAGTGGTAACAAACTCTTTATATTGATAACGCTCACAAAAATATTTAAAAAAAAACCATGAACCATGTTTCTAACACAAATTTGAGTTTGGGCTAACAAAGATATTTTTAACAACCAACGTTTAATGTTTGTGGTCACAAAAAGTGGTAAAAAAAACTCCGAATCATGTTTAATACACAAGTTTGTGATTATTAAATGCGGTCACAAAAAGCAATAAAATAAACTCTGAAACATGTTTATAGCACAAGTTCGTGTTTGCGCTAAAAAAAAAAGTGGTAACATATTCTTTATATTGTTAACGCTCACAAAAATAGTTAAAAAAACCCTAAACTATATTTCTAACACAAATTTGAGTTTGCGCTAACAAAGATATTTATAACAACCAACGTTTATTGAGAGCGGTCACAAAAAGAGGCAAAATAGACCTTAAACCATGTAGATAACACAAGTTTGAGTTTGCGCTAACAACAATAGTGGTAACAAACACTTCATATTGCTAACAGCTCACAAAAATAAATAAATGAAAACCCTGAACCATGTTTCTAACACAAATTTGAGTTTGCGCTAACAAAAATATTTGTAACAAACAACGTTTATTGTTCGGGGTCACAAAAAGAGGTAGAAATAATTCCAAACCATGACACAAATTTGAGTTTGTGCTAACAAATATATTTGTAATAAACATCGTTTATTGTTCGTTGCCTCAAAAAGAGGGAAAATAAACTCAAAACCATGTTTGTAACTCAAGTTTGAGTTTTCGCTAACAATAATAGTGGTAAGAAACTCTTTACATTGTTAACGCTCACAAAAATAGTTAAAAAAAACCATAAACCATGTTTCTAACACAAATTTGAGTTTGTGCTAACAAAGATATTTGTACCAATCAACGTTTATTACAGCGGTCACAAAAAGAGGCAAAATAAACCTTAAACCATGTAGATAACACAAGTTTGAGTTTGCGCTAACAACAATAGTGGTAACAAACACTTCATATTGCTAACGCTCACAAAAATAAATAAAAGAAAACCCTAAACCATGTTTTTAAAACAAATTTGAGTTTGCGCTAACAAAGATATTTGTAACAAACAACGTTTATTGTTCGGGGTCACAAAAAGAGGTAGAAAAAATTCCGAACCATGTTTATAACACAAGTTTGTGTTTGCGCTAACAACAATAGTGGTAACAAACACTTTATATTGTTAACGCTCACAAAAATAGTTAAAAGTTACCCTAAACCATGTTTCTAACACAAACTTGAGTTTGCGCAAACAAAGATATTTTTTACAAACAACGTTTATTGTTTGCGGTCACAAAAAGAGGTAAAATAAACCTTAAACCATGTTTATAACACAAGTTTGTTTTTGCACTAACAACAATAGTGGTAACAAACACTTCATATTGCTAACGCTCACAAAAATAAATAAAAGAAAACCTTGAACCATGTTTCTAACACAAATTTGAGTTTGTGCTAACAAAGATATTTGTAACAAACAACGTTTATTGTTCAGGGTCACAAAAAGAGGTAGAAAAAATTCCGGACCATGTTTATTATACAAGTTTGTGTTTGCGCTAACAACAATAGTGGTAACAAAAACTATATATTTTTAACGCTCACAAAAATAAATAAATAAAAACCCTAAACCATGTTTCAAACTCAAATTTGAGTTTGCGCTAACAAAGATATTTGTAACAAACAACGTTTATGGTTCGCGTTCACAAAAAGAGGTAAAATAAACTCCAAACCATGTTTATATCACAAGTTTGTGTTTGCGCTAACAACAATAGTGGTAACAAATACTTTATATATTTATCGCTCACAAAAAAAAAAAAAAAACAAACCATAAACCATGTTTCTAACACAATTTGAGTTTGCTCTAACAAAGATATTTGTTACAATCAACGTTTATTACAACGTTCACAAAAAGAGGCAAAATAAACCTTAAACTATGTTTATAACACAAGTTTGAGTTTGCGCTAACAACAATAGTGGTAACAAAAACTTCATATTGCTACTGCTCACAAAAATAAATAAAAGAAAACCCTAAACAATGTTTCGAACACAAATTTGAGTTTGCGCTAACAAAGATATTTTTCGCAGTATCAAAAATAGGTAAAATAAACTCCAAACCATGTTTATATCACAAGTTTGTGTTTGAGCTAACAACAATAGTGGCACAAAATCTTTATATTGTTAATGCTCACAAAAATAGTTTAAAAAAACCCTAACCATGTTTCTAAAACAAATTTGAGTTTGCGCTAACAAAGATATTTGTAACAAACAACGTTTATTGTTTGGGGTCACAAAAAGAGGTAGAAATAATTCCAACCCTGTTTATACCACAAGTTTGTGTTTGCGCTAATAACAATAGTGGTAACAACCACTTTATATTGTTAATGCTCACAAAAATAAATAAAAAAAAACCATAAACCATGTTTCTAACACAAATTTGAGTTTGCGCTAACAAAGATATTTGTAACAAACAACTTTTAATGTTTGCGGTCACAAAAAGAGGTAAATTAAACCTTCAATCATGTATATAACACAAGTTTGTGTTTGAGCTAACAAGAATAAAGGCAACAAACACTTTATATTGTTAACGCTCACAAAATTAGTTTTAAAAAAACTCTAAACCATGTTTCTTACACAAATTTGAGTTTGCGCTAACAAAGATGTTTGTAACAATTAACATTTAATGTTCGCGGTCACAAAAAGAGGTAAAATAAACTCAGAACTATGTTTGTAACACAAGTTTGTGTTTGCGCTAACAACAATAGTGGTAACAAACATTTTATATTGTTAATGCTCACAAAAATATATATAAAAAAACCCTAAACCATGTTTCTAACACAAATTTGAGTTTGCGCTAACAAAGATATTTGTAACAAACAACGTTTATTGTTCGCGGTCACAAAAAGAGGTAAAATAAACCTTGAACCATGTTATAACACAAGTTTGTGTTTGCGCTAACAAAAATAGTGGCAACAAACTCTTTATATTGTTAACGCTCACAAAAATAGTTAAAAAAAACCCTAAACCATGTTTGTTACACAAATTTGAGTTTGGGCTAACAAAGATATTTGTAACAAACAACGTTTATTGTTTGCGGTCATAAAAAGAGGTAAAATAAAATCAAAACAATGTTTATAACACAAGTTTGTGTTTGCGCTAACAACAATAGTGGTAACAAATACTTTGTATATTTATCGCTCACAAAAAAAAAAAAAAAAAAAACCATAAACCATGTTTCTAACACAAATTTGAGTTTGCGCTAACAAAGATGTTTGTAACAATTAACATTTAATGTTCGCGGTCACAAAAAGAGGTAAAATAAACTCAGAACTATGTTTGTAACACAAGTTTGTGTTTGCGCTAACAACAATAGTGGTAACAAACATTTTATATTGTTAATGCTCACAAAAATATATATAAAAAAACCCTAAACCATGTTTCTACACAAATTTGAGTTTGCGCTAACAAAGATATTTGTAACAAACAACGTTTATTGTTCGCGGTCACAAAAAGAGGTAAAATAAACCTTGAACCATGTTATAACACAAGTTTGTGTTTGCGCTAACAAAAATAGTGGCAACAAACTCTTTATATTGTTAACGCTCACAAAAATAGTTAATAAAAACCCTAAACCATGTTTGTTACACAAATTTGAGTTTGGGCTAACAAAGATATTTGTAACAAACAACGTTTATTGTTTGCAGTCATAAAAAGAGGTAAAATAAAATCAAAACAATGTTTATAACACAAGTTTGTGTTTGCGCTAACAACAATAGTGGTAACAAATACTTTGTATATTTATCGCTCACAAAAAAAAAAAAAAAAAAAAACCATAAACCATGTTTCTAACACAAATTTGAGTTTGTGCTAACAAAGATATTTGTACCAATCAACGTTTATTACAGCGGTCACAAAAAGAGGCAAAATAAACCTTAAACCATGTAGATAACACAAGTTTGAGTTTGCGCTAACAACAATAGTGGTAACAAACACTTCATATAAAAAAAACACACATAAAAAAAAAAAAAAACCCTAAACTATGTTTCTAACAAAAATTTGAGTTTGCGCTAACAAAGATATTTGTAACAAACAACGTTTATTGTTCGCGGTCAACAAAAAAAAGGTAGAATAAACTCCGAACCATGTTTATAACACAAGTTTGTGATTGCGCTAACAAAAATAGTGGTAAAAAACACTTTATATTGTTAACGCTCACAAAAAGAGTTTAAAAAAACCCTAAACCATCTTTCTAACAAAAATTTGAGTTTGCGCTAACAAAGATATTTGTAACAAACAACGTTTATTGTTCGCGGTCACAAAAAAAGATAAAATTAACTCTGAACCATGTTTATAACACATGTTTGTGTTTGCGCTAACAACAATAGTGGTCACAAACACTTTATATTGTTAACGATCACAAAAATGTTTAAAAAATAACCCCAAACCATGTTTCTAACACAAATTTGAGTTTGCGCTAACAAAGATATTTGAAACAAACAACGTTTATTGTTCACGTTCACAAAAAGTGGTAGAATAAACTATGAACCACGTTTATAACACAAGATTGTGTTTGCGCTAGCAACAATAGTGGTAACAAACACTTTATATTGTTAACGCTAACAAAAATATTTAAAAAAAAACACTAAACTATGTTTCTAACACAAATTTGAGTTTGCGCTAAAAAACCCTAAGAAAACCCTAAAAGACCCTAAAAAACCCTAAAACAAAGATATTTGTAACAAACAACTTTTATTGTTCGTGATAACAAAAAGAGGTAAAATAAACTAAAAACCATGTTTATAACACAAGTTTGTGTTTGCGCTAACAAGAATAGTGTCAACAAACTCTTTATATTGTTAACGCTCACAAAAATAGAAAAAATAAGCCCTGAACCATGTTTCTTTCACAAAATTGAGTTTGCGCTAACAAAGATATTTGTAACAAACAACGTTTATTGTTCGCGGTCACTTAAAGAGGTAAAATAAACATTGAACCATGTTTATAACACAAGTTTGTAATTGCGCTAACAACAATAGTGGTAACAAACTCTTTATATTCATAACACGTACAAAAATAGTTAAAAAAAACCCTAAACCATGTTTCTTGCACAAGTTTGAGTTTGGGCTAACAAAGATATTTGTAACAAACAACGATTATTGTTCGCGGTCATAAAAAGAGGTAAAATAAACTCCAAACAATGTTTATAACACAAGTTTGTATTTGCGCTAACAACAATATTGGTAACGAACACTTTTTATTGTTAACACTCACAAAAATAGTTAAAAAAAACCCTAAACCATGTTTTTGTGATAAATTTGAGTTTGTGCTAACAAAGATATTTGTAACAAACAACGTTTATTGTTCACGGTCACAAAAAGAAGTAAAATAAACCTTGAATTATGTTGATAACACAAGTTTGTGTTTGCGTTATCAACAATAGAGGAAACAAACACTTTATATTGTTAACGCATACAAAAATACTAAAAAAAAACCCTAAACCATGTTTCTAACACAAATTTGAGTTTGTGCTAACAAAGATACTTGTAACAAACAACATTTATTGTTCGCGGTCACAAAAAGAGGTAGAATAAACTACAAACCAAGTTTATAACACAAGTTTGTGTTTGCACTAAGAACAATAGTAGTAAAAAACACATTATATTGTTGACGCTCACAAAAAATTTTAAAAAAATACCCTAAACCATGTTTCTAACACAAATTTGAGTTTGCGCTTACAAAGATAGTTGTAACAAACAACGTTTATGGTTCTCGTTCACAAAAAGAGGTAGAATAAACTTCGAAGCACGTATATAACACAAGTGTGTGTTTGCGCTAACAAAATAGTGGTAACAAATTCTTTATATTGTTAAAGCTCACAAAAATTGTTTAAAAAAACCCTAAACCAGGTTTCTAACAGAAATTTGAGTTTGCACTAACAAAGATATTTGTAACAAACAACGTTTATTGATTGCTGTCACAAAAAGAGGTAAAATAAACCTTAAACCATGTTTATAACACAAGTTTGTGTTTGCGCTAAGAATAATAGTGGCAACAAACACTTTATATTGTTAACGCTTACAATAATAGTTTAAAAAAACCCTAAACCATGTTTGTTACACAAATTTGAGTTTGCGCTAACAAAGATGTTTGTAACAAACAATGTTTATTGTTCGCGGTCACAAAAAGAGGTAAAATAAACCTAGAACAATGATTATAACACAAGTTTGTGTTAGCGCTAATAAGAATAGTGGCAACAAACTCTTTATATTGTTAACGCTCACAAAAATAGTTTAAAAAAACCCTAAACCATGTTTCTAACACAAATTTGAGTTTGCGCTAAAAAAGATTTTTGTAACAAACAACGTTTAATGTTCGCGGTCACAAAAAGAGGTAAAATAAACTTTGAACCATGTTTATAACACAAGTTTGTGTTTGCGCTAACAACAATAGTGGGAAAAAATGTTGATATTGTTAACGCTCACAAAAATAGTTAAAAAACCCTATATTTGTAACAAACAACTTTTATGGTTCTCGATCACAAAAAGAGGTGGAATAAACTCCAAACCACGTTTATAACATAAGTTTGTGTTTGCGCTAACGAAAATAGTGGTAACAAACTCTTTATATTGTTAAAGACACAAAAATAATTTAAAAAAACCCTAAACCATGTTTTTAACAGAAATTTGTATTTGAGCTAACAAAGATATTTGTAACAAACAACGTTTATTGATCGCGGTCACAAAAAGAGGTAAAATAAACCTTGAACCATGTTTATAACACAAGTTTGTGTTTGCGCTAACAATAATAGTGGCAACAAACACTTTATATTGTTAACGCTCAGAAAAATAGTTATAAAAAACCCTAAACCATGTTTATTACACAAATTTCAGTTTGCGCTAACAAAGATATTTGTAACAAACAAAGTTTATTTTTCGCGGTAACAAAAAGAGGTAAAATTATCTCCAAACCATGTTTATAACACCTGGTTGTGTTTGCGCTAACGAGAATATTTGTAACAAACACTTTATATTGTTAACGTTCACAAAAATAGTGAAAAAAAAACCCTAAACCATCTTTCTGAAAAAAAATTGAGTTTGCGCTAACAAAGATATTTATAACAAACAATGTTTATTGTTCGCGGTCAATAAAAAAGGAAAAATAAACTCTGAACCATGTTGATAACACAAGTTTGTGTTTGCCCTAACATCAATAGTGGTAACAAACACTTTATATTGTTAACACCCACAAAAATACAAAAAAAAAACCTTAAACCATGTTTCTAACACAAATTTGAGTTTGTGCTAACAAAGATATTTGTAACAAACAACGTTTATTGTTTGCGGTCACAAAAAGAGGTAGAAAAAATTCCAAACCATGTTTATAACACAAGTTTGTGTTTGCGCTAACAACAATAGTGGCAACAAACTCTTTATATTGTTACTGCTCAAAAAAATAGTTAAAAAAAACCCTAAACCATCTTTCTAACACAATTTGAGCTTGCGCTAACAAAGATAATTGTAACAAAAAAATGTTTGTTCTTGACGCTCACAAAAACGGTAAAATAAACTCCTAACCATGTTTATAATACAAGTTTGTGTTTGCGCTAACATCAATAGTGGTAACAAACACTTTATATTGTTAACGTTGTCAAAAATAGTTAAAAAAACCCTAAACCATGTTTCTCACACAAATTTGAGTTTGCGCTAACAAAGATATTTGTAACAAACAACGTGTATTGTTCGGGGTCACAAAAAGAGGTAGAAAAAATTCCAAACCATGTTTATAACACAAGTTTGTGTTTGCGCTAACAATAATAGTGGTAAAAATCTCTTTATATTGTTAATGCTCACAAAAATAGTTAAAAAAAACCCTAAACCATCTTTCTAACACAATTTGAGTTTGTGCAAACAAAGATATTTGTAACAAAAAATGTTTATTCTTCGCGGTCACTAAAAGAAGTAAAATAAACCTTGAACCATGTTTATAACACAAGTTTGTGTTTGGGCTATCAAAAATAGTGGCAACAAACTCTATATATTGTTAACGCTCACAAAAATAGTTAAAAAAAACCCTAAACCATGTTTTTAACACAAATTTCAGTTTGCGCTAACAAAGATATTTGTAACAAACAACGTTTATTGTTGGTAGTCACAAAAAGAGGTAAAATAAACCTTGAACCATGTTTATAACACAAGTTTGTGTTTGCGCTAACAACAATAGTGGTAACAAACACTTTATATTGTTATCGCTCACAAAAATAGTTAAACCAAACCATGTTTCTAGCACAAATTTGAGTTTGCGCTAACAAAGATATTTGTAACAAACAACGTTTAATGTTCGCGGTCACAAAAATAGGTAAAATAAACACAGAACCATGATTATAACACAAGTTTGTGTTTGAGCTAAAAACAATAGTGGTTATAAACACTTTTTATTGTTAACGCTCACAAAAATAAATAAATTAATCCTTAAACCATGTTTATAACACAAGTTTGTGTTTGCGCTAACAAGAATAGTGGCAACAAAATCTTTATATTGTTAACGCTCAGAAAAATAGTTAAAAAAACCCTAAACCATGTTTCTAACACAAATTTGAGTTTGGGCTAACAAAGATATTTGTATCAAACAATGATTATTGTTCGCTGTCACAAAAAGAGGTAAAATAAACTCCGATACATTGTTTCTAACAAAAAATTGAGTTTGGGCTAACAAAGATTTTTGTAGCAAACAACGTTTAATATACGCAGTCACAAAAAGAGGTAAAATAATCTCCGAACAATGTTTATAACATAGGTTTGTGTTTGCGTTAACAACAACAGTAGTAACAAACACTGTATATTGTTGACGCTCACAAAAATATTGAAAAAAAACCTCTAAACCATGTTTCTAACACAAATTTGAGTTTACCCTAAAAAACCCTAAAAAACCCTAAAACAAAGATATTTGTAACATACAACGTTTATTGTTCGCGACAACATAAAGAGGTAAAATAAGCTAATAACCATGTTTATAACACAAGTTTGTGTTTGCTCTAACAAGAATAGTGGCAATAAACTCTTTATATTGTTAACGCTCACAAAAATAGAAAAAATAAGCCCTAAACCATGTTTCTTACACAAATTTGAGTTTGAGCTAACAAAGATATTTGTAACAAACAACGTTTATTGTTCGCGTTCACTTAAAGAGGTAAAATAAACCTTGAACCATGTTTATAACACAAGTTTGTATTTGCGCTAACAACAATAGTGGTAAAAAACTATTTATATTGATAACAATCACAAAAATAGTTAAAAAAAACCCTAAATAATGTTTCTTGCACAAGTTTGAGTTTGGGCTAACAAAGATATTTGTAACAAACAACGTTTATTGTTCGCGGTCATAAAAAGAGGTAAAATAAAATCGAAATAATGTTTAAAACACAAGTTTGTAATTTCGTTAACAACAATAGTGGTAACAAACACTTTTTATTGTTAACGCTCACAAAAATAGTTAAAAAAAACCCTAAACCATGTTTCTAACACAAAATTGAGTTTGCACTAACAAAGATATTTGTAACAAACATTGTTTATTGTTCACGGTCACAAAAAGAGGTAAAATAAATCTTAAACCATGTTGATAACACAAGTTTGTGTTTGCGCTATCAACAATAGTGGTAACAAACACTTTATATTGTTAACGCATACAAAAATATATAAAAAAAAACCCTAAACCATGTTTCTAACACAAATTTGAGTTTGCGCTAACAAATATATTTGTAACAAACAACGATTATTGTTCACGGTCACAAAAAGAGGAAAAATAAACCTTGAACCATGTTGATAACACAAGTTTGTGTTTGTGCTAACAACAATAGTGGTAAAAAACTCTTTATATTGTTAACGCTCACAAAATATTTGAAAAAAATCCCCAAACCGTGTTTCTAACACAAATTTGAGTTTGCGCTAACAAAGATATTTGTAACAAACAACGTTTATTGTTCGCGGTCACAAAAAGAGGTTAGAATAAACTTCGAACCATGTTTATAACACAAGTTTGTTTTTTGCTAACAACAATAGTGGTAACAAACTATTTATATTGTTAACGCTCACAAAAATAATCAAAAAATAACCTAAACCATGTTTCTAACACAAATTTGAGTTTGCGCTAACAAAGATAATTGTAACAAACAACAATTATTGTTTCTGGTAATAAAAAGAGGTAAAATAAACCCCAAACCATGTTTATAAAACAAGTTTGTGTTTGCCCTAACAACAATAGTGGTAATAAACTCTTTATATTGTTAACGCTCACAAAAATATTAAAAGAAAAACCCTAAAACATGTTTTTAACACAAATTTGACTTTGCGCTTACAAAGATATTTGTAACAAACAATGTTTATTGTTCGCGGTCACAAAAAGAGGTTAAAAATAAACTTCGAACCATGATTATAACACAAGTTTGTGTTTCCGCTAACAACAATAGTGGTAACAAACTCTTTCTATTGTTAACGCTAACAAAAATATTAAAAAAAAAAACCCTAAACCATGTTTCTAACACAAATTTGAGTTTGCGCCATCAAAGATATTTGTAACAAACAATGTTTATTGTTTGCGGTCACAAAAAAAAGTAAAATAAACTCTGAACCATGATTATAACACAATTTTGTGTTTGCGGTAACAAGAATAGTGTTAACAAACTCTTTATATTGTTAACGCTCAGAAATATAGTAAAAAAAAACCCTAAACCATGTTTCTAACACAAATTTGAGTTTGCGCTTACAAAGTTATTTATAACAAAAAAGGTTTATTGTTCGCAATCACAAAAAGAGGTAGAATAAGCTCCGAACCATGTTTATAACAAAATTTGTGTTTGCACCAACAACAAAAGTGGTAACAAACACTTTATATTGTTAACGCTCACAAAAACATTTGAAAAAAAACCCTAAACTAAGTTTCTAACTCAAATTTGAGTTTGCACTAACAGAGATATTTGTAACAAACAACGTTTATTGTTCGTGGTCACAAAAAGAGGTAAAAAAAACTCCAAACCATGTTTATAACAAAAGTTTGTGTTTGCACTAACAACAATAGTGGTAAAAAACTATTTTTATTGTTGACGCTCACAAATATAGTAAAAAAAAACTCAAAAACAAGTTTCTAACACAAATTTGAGTTTGCGTTAACACAAATATTTGTAATCACAAAAAAAGGTAAATTAAACTTCGAACCATGTTTATAACACACGTTTGTGTTTGCACTAACAATAATAGTGGTAAAAAACTCTTTATATTGTTAACGCTCACAATTTTTTTTTAAAAAACAGTAAACCATGTTTCTAACACGATAATAACAATCACGTTTGTGTTTGCACACAATATTTGTACCAAGCTTCAAATTAAATGGAAAAAAACACTAATGTTTATAAACACAATTGCGTTTGAGTTTAAACACAATCTTTGAACAAAAACTCAAAAAAAAATGATATAAACACTCGCAGTTGTTATTTTTATCAAAAAATGGTGATAACAACAATCACGTTTGTGTTTGAAAACAATATTTGTACCAAACCTCAAAAAAAATGGAGAAAAACACTGGTGCTTGTTATTTGCAACAAACAATGTTTATAGAGACAA
>JBBHKE010002759.1:5643-54182 GCA_037447655.1 Zygnema cylindricum | reverse complement strand
CCTAAATACACCCATCGCTATAACTTTTAAAATATAACTCCAAATAGCGTGATTCTTTCGCGGACGTCTACCAATTTTAGTACTCTATAATTATAACACCTAAATACCCATTTATAAACAAGTTCGACCCGCTATTAGTGTTACACAATGTTAGGTTACGCTAACCATACGGCGGTCTGCATACCGACGGTTGGCAATGTTAGATTATGCCATCCGTACGGCGGTTAACACACCGACGTGTGGTAATGTTAGGTTACGCCAACCATACGGCGGTTTGCACACCGACGGTTGGCAATGTTAGAGTATGCAAGCCGTACGGTGGTCTACACACAACAACTGGCAAAGTAAGATTACGCCATCCGTATGGAGGTACGGGCAGCACCGTTACATTGTGCCAGCGGTACGGCGGTGCATACTGCGGACGGTCGCACGGCAGCGTATCATTGTGCCAGCCGTACGGCTGTCCGTACTGCGGACGGACGGAAAAAATCGAAGACAGACACACCGCCTACCGCCTATATAAGGTTTCGTAGAAGGGCGAACAACGTTCCCTTATTTATATACTGATGACGGTGGTCGTTCGCAAACGCGACAATTTTTTAACCGGTAATTACAATATTTCGCAAGTCAAAGTTGTTCGACGGATTGACCGTCAAGCATAAACTCAAAGGTACGTAACTTGTACTAATCTGTACTTAAAATGTACAATTTTTTCAAGATGATGGAAGTACCTGCTCACAACAAAAATTGTCTTTGCAATAAGCAATTCCCATTTTTTATTGTGAATTCCTAAGGGCTACGGTAACCTCTGTTTTAGTGAGGATCCAAAATCAGTATTTTTCACGCCTGATCAGTTGCATCTTAGCAGGATATCTATACTATTCATCCAGTGAAGCTCCGTAACGTCCTGTACGGCTTACATAACTACCGTACTTTAGGCCAAGAAGCGGTCATTTCAAGGTCGTTAAGTTTATGGCCACAAATGGTACGTTTAAGGGTGCGTCTCCATGTGCTTGAAACTTATCGAACTTACTTTGTTTTTTAGCGTAGATCCAGCGGACCCCGATTTCAAGTGTCCCTATGTCTATCAAACTAACAACGACATAGTTACTTAAGGGTGTGACGATTGTATACGTTGACAATGCCCGTGACGGCTGTCAACGTCGACAATTTGTGATGACGCACGTTATTTTTTGTAAATGCTTGTGACATCACATGAGTTTTCGTGACATTGTAGACGTACCGCCTTCCAGCCTGCGCCCTTTCACAGTTGAAGAAGATGCACTTTGCCTTTGCGTCTCCTGTCCACTCGACGTGAAATGGAATCGGAATCATTACCCCTAGCGAAATAAAATCCATACCAGGCGCAAACGGACAAAACCAAACAAATTGTGTACTTTGCCTCATTGTACATGAACGCAAACAGACAAAACATAACGAAAAATGTACCTTTTGTCGTCGCTTGAATTTGTTTGAAATATTCGTAAAAAATTTTGCACGTGCGAATGTGTGTTACTATTTGTTTTTCGAGAATACTTTGTTTTGAAACACATCGTCCATGTGTTTTAAATAAAATTTTGAAGATGACGTTTTTGGCGTGGCCGTGGGTGAAGAACACAAGACGAAAACATGTAGTACTTCCTAAATTGGATGATGACGCAAAATGTACTTTTCCTTTTTTCTAGTTTTTTGTACGGTTGAAACTTACGCGGTACGGCTTTAAGTTTTATAGGAAATGACAGAAAAAAAACCCTTACTTTGGCACATGGAGACGCACCTTAAGTTTCATAACAAAATCAACATTGTATTTTATGTGAACGGTTGAAATATAACGGCCAACATTGAAAAACAGATGATGACCCGTATTCTATACCCAACAAAAGCATAATTCAATACAGAGGTGCTACTCGTACTATACTCCGTTCGAGAAAGATTGCCATTATATCAGGTAAAATAAACACCAACAGGTGCATAATGATGACGTCACCCATACTTTATGTCGACGGCATTTGGGTTTCAAAGTTCAAACACCGACAAATTTCCAATGTTCGATTTTGAACTGTTATGCCTCTTGTAGATTGGCGTACAAAAGTGAACGAAATTACGCATATAATATACACACGGCTGAAATAGAAACGAATATAAAGCGAAAATAGTGAACCCCCAAATAAGATGTAAACATTGCAACCACCTGAAGTTGACGCACGGAACTTCTCACCATGTCAAAATTCCCGCTCCGTATGCTGATTTGATACGATATTTGTATAAAATGCTCGCACTTTTTGTACGCTTGGTGACGAAATGATGAAGTAAAAGTATTGAAAAGTAGGAGCTACAGTAGATTGCATTGTTCCAACTTTGCTGACTGACAGGATCTTACACAAAATTGAGAGTGCAAGATTACAGCGGAAGCATAAAAAAAAATTCAAACGAGAGAGAACTGTCCACGAAAGCCAAAATATTTCATAGACATTTTTCTCCCACAAAAAAGTTAAGTTTCCCTCCCTCTAAGTTGCAGTATATAGTACTGCAAGTGAAGCGTCACACTATCAAACTATAAAACCAAATCAAACATAAAGTGCGGACGAAGAGCCTACCAATCAAATTGCGTCTATACGCGAAACTACGAACACCAAAAGTACTAAGCAAACGTACAACCAAAGAACAAATAAAGACAAAACAAACCCACCAACCGTACACACCAAGCGAAACAAAATACTTGGTTGTCGCCAAACTAAATCTTTGCGAGACCTGGGTACTACAAAACCGTACAATTAGACTTCATGACTCCAAACCAACCTGGACCACTTCTTGCCGGAAGCGGCAATAGCAATAATCATCCTCAATGAATCAAACTTCACTACCGGTGCATATGTCTCCGTATAATCTATCCCCTTCCTTTGTTGAGAGCCCTTGCAAACTAACCGAGCCTTATGTTTCACTACTTCCCCCGATGCACCAGTTTTGGTTTTAAAAATCCATTTTGCATCAATAGCCTTTTTACCCTCCGGTAGGCTTACCTCCTCAAAAGTATGGTTGTCAATAATTGATTGAAGTTCTCTTTACCACGCCGGTTTCCAATGCTTCTCCTAGTCGCATGATTTTAGTGCTTCCACATACAATTGCGGATCGCCCGACTTATTTTCACATAATGATTGCTATAAAAGAAAATCATCCTCCCTCTCCACCTAAATAAAATAATATGAATTCTCCACATTCCCCTTACTATCAAAAGAAAGACGAGCCGGTTTCTTACCCCTATTTTCCCGCATACTCCTCGTCGGCTCAAATTATTTTTCTTCCCTCGCCGGTTCCTCCTCAATAATATTCGGTTCACTTGATTTAGAAGACGAAGATTTCCTCGTGTCCGAAGACATTCGGGAATTTTCGCTTCGCGAATCCCCACCAATGTTACCAAAATTTGCATTTTCCACATTTTTACTTTTCCCCCTTTTAACATTGGGGGCGGATTCCAGCTCAATTTCCGAATCCGAACCCTCAATGTCATTAAGATCCCCAATTTCAAATTTCTCATAAAAATCAAGATTTGAATGTCGCTTTGCCGATCGAGAAATCGTGGATAATAAATCCTCGTGAAAATCCACATTCCTCGATTCCTCAATCACATTTCGAATCGGATCATAAACTCGATAAAAACTCCCTTTAGTGCTATATCCCACAAAATAACCACTCCAACTTCTTGATGCAAATTTACCCTTCCTCTTTTGTGCTTGAATATATACCGACGCACGGCATCCCCAAATCCGAATGTGGTGTAGAGTAGGCTTTCGGCCATACCACAACTCATTCGGAGTTTTATCACCCGAAACCGATGTAATTCTCCGATTGCAAATATAATTCGCCGTCAAAATCGCATCGCCCCATAAATTAATACTCCTCCCGGATCCGTGTACCATGGATCGTACCATTTCTTGAAGAGTACGGTTCTTCCTCTCGGCAACGCCGTTAGATTCCGGTGAGTAAGATGCGTTATATTGGTGAAAGATTCCCCACACTTTACAATAAGGATCAAAAGCAAGAAATTCCCCTCCATTATCGGATCTAATTGATTTTAGTTTTCTCTCACATTGCCTTTCGGCCATCACATGCCACTCTTGAAAGCGTAAAAATGCTTCGGATTTGTGTTTTAGTAATATTACCCATGTGAAGCGAGAGAAGTCGTCCACCACCACCATAATATATTTGTTTCCTCCAATCGTCTCCGGTTTTACGTCCCCACATAAATCAATATGCACCAGATGAAGCAGATGCTTAGATCGATGCGTTGGATCCTTGGCCCGATGCGGCTTTCAGATTTGTCTCCCTTTACTACATCCCTCGCACCTGTTAATTTTCTCCCCCGACGCCAAGTCCAATCCCCTTACACTTCCATTTTTAATCATGCGTCGTAAACTCCCCTCGGATGTGTGACACATGTGGTGGTGCCACAAAGATAGATCGCCTTTCAATTCAGATATTTGCAAAATAATTCTACCGGAATTTTGGGGGGAAGTTTTTGGCCGACGCCATTTCAACCGACTGTGCATAAAATCCGTAACTTCTCCTTCGCCTATTAATACACCATCAGAACGTACAATTTTTGTTGTGGAGTCGCCATATGCGATTACGCTAACGCCCGCTCTTTGTATCTGCGGTACACTGAGAAGGTTCACTAAGCCTTCAGGTAAGTACAAAACATTTGTTAGTTGGGTTTGCGTCACTTTTTCTATGCCACTTGCGTCCAAAATTGGTAAATCCAAACGTACAGTACCCACTATACTTATCGAAATCACTTGTCCACTTGCGATAGTGATTCGTTTTGGTACCGTGAATTTGCGGAATTTGTCAAAGAGTGACCCGTCAGTACAAACATGGTGTGACGCGCCAAAATCAATTATCCATTCTTTTTCTTGTTGCGTAGCACCTGCCAACAAATCAAGCGACAAGTTAAGGACCGAAAATATATGCGCGCCTTCTCCTTCTTCTTCAAATTGATCGTCGCCCATAAAATGTCCTCCTCCTCTTCCATGGCGGCCTCCACGGCCACCGCGGCCGCCAAAACGACCTTCGCCACGACCACCGTATCGGCCGCCGCCGTCTCCTCTACCGCCGCGATCTCCTCTTCCACCGCCGCCTCTATTTTCGGCCTTCGAGTAACATTGGGGGCTTATATGGCCCCATTTCCCGCAAAAATGACATTGACGCTCCTTATCCGGGCAAGAAGCCGCCATGTGACCAAGTTTGCCGCACTGAAAGCAGGCAATATTGGTCAGATCTGAATATTTGGGCTGGGAAGGAGATCTCCCGGCCCTTTCGTGTCCTCTTCCCCCTCTTCCTCGCGGATTTCCCCCTCTGCTTCCTCCTCTTCCCCGAAAATAATTTAGTTCGGGCGTTTCCGGTGTTGTCGGTTCGGTTCCCCTCGATGAGCTCGGGGCGATTCGACTCGGTCGATTTAAGGAATGTAATGATCGAGTCCAAGGTGTTCGAATCCCTCGATAAGAGAATGTCCCTTAAGTGTATCATTTTCTCCGGTAAGGCATGGGTGAAGACCGATGCCTTATCATTCTCTTCAAGAAATTTCCCCATATTTGCGAGTTGCTCAATGATAATATTAAATCTCTTTGCGGCCTCATCGATCGATTCATTTGGTTTCACTTTGAAGGATGTATAATCGGTATAAATATGTTGCCCCTTGTTTTGAAGACTCTTCTCAAAATGATTTTCAAGGGCCACCCAACAATCATGGGCGAATCTTCGGGTAAGAAATAAATCGTGAATCGAAGTGCTACATGATTGAAATAAACCGCCTACGGCGGAAAGATTTTTCTTCGTCCATACCCGATAAGCTCTCCGATCCGAGGTAGGCATCTTGTCCACCCCTTTTACCACCTTCCAAAGGCGTTTTAATTTAATTTGACCCTTCATATATTTCTTCCACGATTTATAATTCGTCCCATTGAAGATGACAATTTTTCCGGACATAGATTCAACTTGCTCGTCCCCTTCACTCCAATCATCAAGATCGGAATCATCATCGATGGGAAGTTTCCCCTTGCGAATCGATTCCCTCATCTCCTCCTCATCTCCTTCCGTATCAACGACGCTTTGTGTCGGAATGGGATCTCCGAAAAATGGAGGTCTCGTGACACGGTTCGTCTCCGAGATCCGTTGATCAACATATTGGAAAAGACCATCCATCAGTTTTTGAAGACGATCTTCCATCGCGTCATCTCCCTCCTTTTTTTTCCCCTCATTCTCTTCTTTTGTCCAAACGGATCAATCAGAACGGCTTCCTCAAAAGTTTTGCCGGTAAAAGCAAATTGAGTTTCTACTTCCGGATCCGACGATGATTCGGATTCGGTTGGATCCGGAGGATCCGGATCCGGAGGTTGAAGAATCAGCGTAGAAGAAGAAGACATCATAGGAGAAGGGGTATTTTTCTTCTTTCTCCCCATGGCAGCCAAACTAGCCACCCTTCTATACCTCAAAGGAGCACACAGGCTCCGATACCACTTGATAGGATCTCACACAAAACTCAGAGTGCAAGACTACAACGGAAGCATTCAAAACATTTCACACGAGAGAGAGCTGTCCACAAAGGCCATATATTTCATAGACTTTTTCTCCCATAAAAGATTAACTTCCCTTTCCCCCTAACATTTTCTCCTATAAAAGATTAACTTCCCTTTCCCCCTAAGCTGCAGTATATAGTACTGCAAGTGAAACGTCACACTATCAAACTATAAGGAAAAAACAAACTAAACATAAAGTGCGCACGAAGCGCCTACAAATCAAATCGCGTCTATACGCGAAACGACATAGTACTAAAGTACTAAACACACGTACGATCAAAAACCAAAACATACCGACAAGACGAACATAAATACCGTACACACCAACCGACATAATACCTGGTCATCACCAAACTAAATCTTCGCGAGACCAAACTAAATCTTCGCGAGACCAGGGTACAACAAAAACGTACAGCAAAACTTAATGACCAACCTGGACCACTAACTTCTCGTAACCACAAAGCTTGCTGGCCGTGCGACAATCCGCGACGGCCGATTACAACATTGATTCTAACACTCTTTTGACAAGATACGCACCAATAACAAATTTCTTCTCCATGAAAATGATCTCGCTTTTTTTGATTTTTTTTTTTTACGTCAACATTTATGCTCAATAAGAAATTCATGGTGGTATTGTGCACGACAGTAATTTGTGGCCAATAAAGTTATAATTATGATAATTGCACAAGGACATATAACCCACAAATTTGGTTTTGTTCAAATCATTAGATTTAGGGGAGGTATTTTCTAGGTCTTAAATAGTTAAAATAAACTAATAGAAAAAGCAAGGCAGCCTGCCTCCACCTTCTCTCTCTAGCCCCCATACTTGTTGTAGTCACTGAAGGAGAGAGAGGGCGGTGGAGCCATGGCTGCCTCGGCTCCGTAAGCGGGACTCAGCTCCTTAAGCGGGACTAAAGAGTGACCTAAGTCACTCTTAACAAAAAGGTTGCGCCCCGCAGGAATTGAACCTCCGACCGGCAGGACGGTACGTAGCCGTCACGCCTTACCATTCTCTCATAGTAGTCCGTTAGAATATATAGGGTTTGATAACTACTTCAACATTTCTAGGATCATTAATCCGATTAACGGTATAACAAATAGAGTACATAGAACCTAGTTACGGAATTTAGTGCGCACGAAACAAATTTACCAGATATTTATTTTGAACGGCTAGCAATTAAAGCCGGTTTGGATCCGATGGTCCATATCATTGCCGAGACCCCGGAATGGCCGCATTGGCGGTTTGCAGACGTGACATGACATGACGACACAGGACACAATGTCATTGGGAAGCGGGAATCCCGGGGAGCATGAGAACAAGTCCAGAGGAGACAGACGTCCACTCCATGGCCTTGTCGTACACCGGCCGTACAGAAAGTACATCGGCCTGAGTACTTTCCTGTACTGTAAAGTCTTCTGATTGGTTCGTACATCAATAGATAGGGGTTGTGAGAGGGGTTTAGGACTTAGAGAATTATGGTAGGTAGCCGCCTCTCTTTGAGAGAGCTTCTGTATAAATAGGCATTTTTGCCTTGTCATAACTAATCGCCTTGTTGGGCGTTTTTAGTGATTCTTTTTGCTGTGGACTCAGGGGAGTCTAGAATGCACAGGGGTGCAGTCAGATTATCTATTTGTCTGCTAGGGTGGCAGTTGCTCTCGTTGAAAGTGGGTTAGTCAAAAACTACCTAGAGGCTTCCTCAATTTTTGGTCCAAATGGGGGACACAGAATTGCAGGTTATGGGCCCACCCACTAGGGTGCCCATGTTTAACAAATCAGGGTTCATTTACTAGGAAGCTATGATGACAGGGGCATTATGTGAGAAACGATAGTGGGGTATTGTGAGTGGCCAAGTGAAACCTCCATCTCAAAGAACTCCACCAGGGCTTGGAGAAGTGAGGTTTTCTGCAGCAGGATCTGCTCCAACGGAGGAGATAGATGATAGGGACAGCGGTGTGTCCGAAAAGGGGAAAGGAAAGGAGACACCTCTCACTCCTATTGCCATGGCACCCGGAGCGGTGGCCGTGAAGACCAAGAAAAATGACATTCAGATGTGGGAGTACACCAACATGAATGCCATGCACTTTATTCTGAGGCGTCTCACCCAAGCTTTGGCGACTTCTCACCTTCACATCTTCAAGGCCGAGGAGTTGTGGATGACCTTAGTGGAGATATATAGAGCTGGAACCATTCAGGAGCTCCAGCTGGCTAAGCAAAGGCTGATGAGTTACACTTTCAAAGGAGGAAAGATGTTGGACTATTGCAACGATCTCTCTTGTCTGTACATGGAAATGGAAAGTGCCGGATGGACAGGCACTATGAAGTTGAAAGTTAACACTCTCATCATGAAGTTGCCAGAGGAGTATGAAAATATAGTGTACCGAGTGCAAGAAATGGAGGATAGTTCTTGGAAGTGGAACACCGTGGTCCGAATGATACTAGTGTAGGAGAACACCATTGAGATCCGAAGAGGGGGAAAGAGCGTTCAAGCTCTAGCTGCCAGAACGGATCGGTGGAGGAAGGATCCGAAGAATCCGTACAACAACTTCAAAGGGGAAAAGGACCAATCATTAGAGCCAAGGACTTCAAAGGGCCTTTGTCATTTCTGCTAAAAGCCGGGGCACTTCATAGCTGATTGCATCAAGCTATCGGAGCTGAGGCTTCAAGAAAATCGTGGAGGGGGTTCTTCCGGAGGGAAGAAGAAAGCACTTGTGGTCACACGAGTGAAAGGAGAGACCGAGGAGGACGAGTCCTCCGAGGAGGAGGATGGGGAGCTTCTTCTTGACGAGAATCTACAGGAGAACGAGATCCCTCGGAAACAAGAGTGTGCCCTTGGAGCCATACGGAAAGCTCCAGAGGAGGGATGGACCATCGACTCAGGTGCATCCATGCATATGTGTCGTGACAGGCACCTCTTCACTAAGCTAAGAAATATCCCTACTGTGGAAATAGAGTATGGGGATGGGAGAGTAGTTACCACATATCTAGTGGGTTCCGTAGATCTGAAAGTTGTAGTGGAGGGTAAGACTTCTATTCTCACCTTCTAAGATGTGCTCTACATTCCTCAGTTGAGTAAGAATCTTGTGTCTACTTCTGTGTTAGATGACAAGAATTTTGATACCTTCACTAGAAAGGGAGTCTTTACAGCTAAGTATTGAGATGAAGTCTACTTCACAGCAGATAAGGGTAGCCAAGGAATGTTTTGGCTTAACCTGAGTAATGAAAAGAAGAGTGCTTACTATGTCGGTGTCCCGAGCTTGATGATCTGGCATAAGCGTTTGGGACATGTGCATTTTGATAGGTTGAGGGAAATGAAGAAGTTGGGTGTAGTAGAGGGCATTCAGTTTGGGGATAATGAGATGATGGATGATTGTAGTGGTTGTACCCAAGGTAAGGCTCACAGACTTCCCTTTCCCAAAACTGCCACATATAGAGGTGAGAAAGTACTAGATCTGGTCCACACAGATATCTGGGGACCAGCCAGAGTGCCTTCGGTTGGGGGAAAAAGGTATATGTTGACAATTACTGATGATTGGTCCAGATATTCTACACTCTACTTCTTGAAAACGAAGTCTGAAACACCAAAATACTTTAAAGAATACAAAGTCGGGAGTGAGAAGTTGCACGGAACCCCCATTAAGAGAATAAGGAGTGATAATGGGGGAGAGTACACCTCTAACCAGTTTGAGGATTATTTGAGAGATGAGGGAGTTCAGCATCAGAAAACAGTACCACATAATCCTGAACAGAATGGGGTAGCTGAGAGGCTAAACCGGAGTTTGAAGATAGTGTGTGCAGCATGTTGGCAGATAAGAAAATAGGAAGAAGATTTTGGGCAGAAGCCATGAACTGTGCTAACTACATTAAGAATAGAGTCCTCACCACAGCTGTTAAAGGAATGACCACTTATGAGAGATGGGTTGGAAGGAAACCGAATATTTCTCACTTGAAAGTATTCGGTAGTCAAGTTTACAGTCTTGACACAGATAAGAAAAACTAGAAACTAGATGCTAAAGGGAAACCGGGATATTTTGTGGGATATGATGAGGATGTCAAGGGATATAGAGTCTATGACTTAGCTAAACAAGATATCATTCTGGTAAAGTATCTAGTTGTCATGGATGGAGGGAAGTCTTTTGATCCCTTCAAATACACTAAGAAAATTAGAATCATTTTTAAGTCCGAGAGTGAGGAGGACTTTGATCTTCCCAAAAAGGACACTAGTGAAAACATGATTGCAGATTCAGGGGAGATCAAAGATGGGGGAGATATACCGGAATCTCCTCATATTCCTACACCCTTTGAGGAGAGAGAGGAAGAGGAGTCAAAACCGGTTTCCATGGATAGGGGAGCTGATGAGACAGTGCGGAGGAATCCAAGACTTCCCTCCATTCCAGCTTCAGAATTTGAGGGAGGACGAAGGAGCAGCAAAAGACTTCAAGAAAATCAGGCTGCTCACAAGGTAACAAAGCTTTCTCACCCAGATGAGCCTCAGTCATACTCGGAGGCAATGGGCAGTCCGGAGAAAGAGAGATGGGTCAGAGCCATAAATGAGGAGATGACATCAATCATGGAGGCAAACACTTGGGAGCTGGTGGACTGTTCACCAAACCGAAAACCTATTGGTTGTAAATGAGTATTTAAACTGAAACTGAACCCAGATAATACCATTGAGAGATATAAGGCTCGGTTGGTTGCAAAGGGGTTCACCCAAAAAGAGGGGATATATTATGAGGAGACCTTTGCTGCGGTAGTCCGATTCCCATCGGTAAGGATTCTCCTTAGTCTAGCAGCAGCGGAAGACATGGAGATACATCAGATTGATATAAAGACTGCCTTCCTCAACAGTGAACTGGAGGAGGAAATCTTCATGCGGCAACTAGAAGGATTTGTAGAGGAAGGAGAGGAAAGCAAAGTCTGCAGACTTATCAAGTCCTTATATGGACTGAAGTAGGCCCCCAGACAGTGGAATAAGAAACTAGATGAGTTCCTTACCAGTTTGGGGTATATTCGGATAAGTTCTGACCATTCTATTTATATGTTTGAGGATGAGAATGGTGTGATTTTTATTGCAATTTATGTGGATGATTTGCTGGTTTTGAGTAAGTCTATGGAAAAGATCAATAAGCTAAAGAAAGATCTTAGAAGCAGATTTGACATGAAGGATTTAGGGGAGGCTAAGTATATTCTGGGAATTCAAATGGAAAGAGATAGGGGGAAGAGGACAATCAGACTTACTCAGAAAGAGGTTATAGGAAATATGCTGGAGAAATTTCAGATGGAAAAGGCAAACAGTTGTACCACTCCCATGGATTTGAAGAAAGTAAGTGACGGGAGTATAGAAGGAGGAGTAATAATGTTGAATGATCAGATGAGTCTAGAAGAGAGGCAGTTTATGAAGTCCATTCCTTACAGACAGGTTATAGGAAGTTTGATTTACTTTATGAATTGTACTAGGCCTGATATAGCTGCAGCAGTTGGAGTCCTCAGAAGGAGCCTTAATGATCCTATGAAGAGAGACTAGGAAACAGCCAAGAGAGTAATGAGATACTTGGTGGGAACTAGGGATCTATGGTTGCATTTGAGAGGGGAGCACACTAACATCACTACTTAGAGTGATGCCAGTTATGGGGATGCACCTATGAGAAGATGCACTTCTGGGTATGTATCGTATGTGGGGGAAGGTGCTTGCTGTTAGAGCAGCAAGCAACAAAAGGTTGTTGCTCAGTCAACTATGGAGGCTGAATACATGGCCTCTTGTTCTGCTGTGAAAGAGCTGATGTGGGTGAAGTCTTTGTTGCAATAATTGGGGTACATGAAGAAGGGAGTGCATGAAGTGTTTTGTGATAATCAGGCTGCTATTCCAATTGCAGCCAATCCAAAACATCATTTCAAAGCTAAGCATATGGACATAAGATTGAGCTTTGTGAGGGAAAAGGTAGAAAATAAAATTGTGAATTTGGTGTATAGGAGTGATGGGGAAATGGTAGCTGATATGATAACAAAGCCTGTGCCATCTCCCAAGCTAAAGTACTGTAGAGAAAAAAGTGGATTAAAAGAGAAATTAAAATCAGACTAGAAAATAAGGGGAGTGTTGAAATCATTAGATTTAGGAGAGGTATTTTCTAGGTCTTAAATAGTTAAAATAAACTAATAGAAAAAGCAAGGCATCCTGCCTCCACCTTCTCTCTCTAGCCTCCATACTTGTTGTAGTCACTGAAGGAGAGAGAGGGCGATGGAGCCATGGCTGCCTCGGCTCCGTAAGCGGGACTCAGCTCCTTAAGCGGGACTAAAGAGTGACCTAAGTCACTTTTAACAAAAAGGTTGCGCCCCGCAGGAATTGAACCTCCGACCGGCAGGACGGTACGTAGCCGTCACGCCTTACCATTCTGTCGTAGTTGTCCGTTAGAATATATAGGGTTTGATAACTACTTCAACATTTCTAGGATCATTAATCCGATTAACGGTACAACAAATAGAGTACATAGAACCTAGTTACGGAATTTAGTGCGCACGAAACAAATGTACTGGACATTTATTTTGAACGGCTAGCAATTAAAGCCGGTTTGGATCCGACGGTCCATATCATTGCCGAGACCCCGGAATGGCCGCATTGGCGGTTTGCAGACGTGACATGACATGACGACACATGACACAATGTCATTGGGAAGCGGGAATCCCGGGGAGCATGAGGACAAGTTCAGAGGAGACAGACGTCCACTCCATGGCCTTGTCGTACACCGGCCGTACAGAAAGTACATCGGCCTGAGTACTTTCCTGTACTGTAAAGTCTTCTGATTGGTTCGTACATCAATAGATAGGGGTTGTGAGAGGGGTTTAGGACTTATAGAATTATGGTAGGTAGCCGCCTCTCTTTGAGAGAGCTTCTGTATAAATAGGCATTTTTGCCTTGTCATAACTAATCGCCTGGTTGGGCGTTTTCAGTGATTCTTTTTGCTGTGGACTCACGGGAGTCCAGAATGCACATGGGTGCAGTCAGATTATCTATTTGTCTGCTAGGGTGGCAGTTGCTCTCGTTGAAAGTGGGTTAGTCAAAAACTACCTAGAGGCTTCCTCAATTTTTGGTCCAAATGGGGGACACAGAATTGCAGGTTTATTGAATTTGCTATGTATATATCTACTTAAATGGCAAATCACACCTATAAAAGTTTAAAAATATGAACGAAATATTTGATCCTAATTTAAATTGAATATGTTTATAAACTTATTGGTGAACATGAGGACTGAAACAAAGATAGTTTGATGTTGTTTTTGGAACCCCTGTTGTAAATTTTTAAATTAAGAATTACAGGCTGCTTTTGGGCCATTCAGGTGTGGTTTCACACAAGTCAATTCTTTCTTTAGCAGAATAATAAAGACATGTCTCAGAGTTGGTTGGTACTTCAATATTGGTGAATGCATAAAAAGCGGATCATTTGGAATTAGAGTTTTTGTGGATACAAAGACTCATAGAAGAGAAATAATGTTAAACGTGAACTTTTGGAAAGAACAAAATGTTAAATAAGAACTCATAGAAAGGGTTTCAAATTAGGAAAAATTGGCACAATAATTTTTTTTATTGTTAATCGAAATTGAATTGAATACACGTGTATTCTTTCAAGGAGTATAATTTCCGCATAAAACTGAAACTTTGACAATAAACCTAGGCTTTTCCAATAAACAACCGCCAATACAAGCTTATGGTACCTCTACTTTAACATAACCTTTCTTAATGAAATTAAATTGTTTGAAAAAGAATCAATGTTTAAAACGCATTGCACTAAACCAGTCGTGTCATAAAACAAATATCCCCTCCCTTCCCCTCCAAAACACCCCCCCAAAACCGCGCCAAAATCCTCTCCCAAATCCCTCTCGAAAATTTTCTTTAGATGCTGTCCTAAATATTCCTCCTTGCTTTTGGCTAAATCCTTCCATTCCAGTGGTCCAGCCTCCTCCTTTGCCTCCAGTGCGTCCTCCTCCCATCTCTCCGACACCTCTTCCAGGTTTTCTCGCACTTCTGTCTATTTATCGTGTAGATCACTCGATTCGGAAAATAGAGAAAATAATAAAAGATTAGAAATTTTCTTGTTGTTAATTGCATATGAACTGATTAAACATGCGTATTCTTTCAATGGGTATAATCTTTGCATGAAATTGAAACTTTAACAATAAACCTATTTTTAACAGACTACCACAAATACAAGCTTATGGTACCTCTAGCTTAAAGTAGCATTTTTTAATGAAATTCAGTTGTTTGAAAAAGAATCAATGTTTAAAATATAACGTCAAAGAATTTTGTTTTTTTTGTTTTTTCTTTCTACAATGAAAACAATATTTAGACACAAAATGTATGTGTTAAAAAACCCATTTTGAAGAATAACTCCAGGCTCTTCTATTGCTATTTGTGAAAAGCATACAAAAACAGTAACAAAAAAGGTGAGTTATGTTAATTAATGTAAAATCATACATATTTTTTGTTGGGAACAATTAATGGCTTTTTATTTTGTAGCTAAGCTAGTAATAAACGTCATCAGAATGAGCCGTGTTGGTCTTTTGATTTTGACTTGTTTTCTGCTCGTTTCCCATATGAGAGTTAGAACGTCTAAGTATCGGTTTATTTTCCAAGATCGTTTGTTGCTAGTTCAAAACCATAGGAAAGAATAAGTTGTGGTAGAGATGAAATTTATTTTAAAATTTGATTTTGTATTGACGTTTCTCGATTTGAATCAAGATGCTTTGCGATGTTTCCATTTTAACTCACTTTATGTATCGATTCTTTGATGTGTTTGATTTTTGGGATTCAGTATCAGCCCCACCGCCAAGGAAATTGAGTGAGTTCTTTCAAAAACAAAACCTTAATGATACACAAAAATAGTGGTAAAGAGAAAAATAAATGTTAATGTTAATTTTTGACTCAGATGAACCCCTAAAGATGCACAGTTGATGAATAAGAAAAAATCATCAGCCAAAATCAGGTTTTCTGTTGAACTTGACGATAAGTTGTGTGTTTATTTTTTCTTGTTTTAGGCCCCCTTGGAGGTCATGATCTTCTAAGACTAGCAGATTGTTGAGTACATGTTTTAATATACGTATGTGTATAGATGTATATTTATATATCCGACATATAAAATGTATATATATTATATGTAATGTTTATATGTATATACTAAATTTTTAGCTACTCAGAAAATTGGTTTGGAAATTATTATAGGTCGTCTCTGTACAATATTTAAAGAATGATAATTTTGTCTTATTTTTGCATTATTTTTTGGACGTTTTCGTAAGTATGTTAAAAGAAAAAATACCACCACATCTATTGGTGAGACATATGTTTGGAGATGAATCAACAAGTATATTTTACATGTCCCGTGTCAAAAACTAGTTCGTAGGCCAACGAATTCTCACTATTAACTCTAGGGTTGGAAACGGACCCATCCGACTGAAAAGGCCAAAAAATTCGACACGCCTTTTCAAATAACTTGTAAGTTTGTACCACTAAAGTCCAAAAAATGATACTTCTCGTACGTCAATCTACTTCTCAGCACTCTAAAATACAGAACTTGTCGTTTACGGTTTGGTAGTTAGACTCTGTGGCGTAACGTTGACTCAAGGAGTCATGCCTGTCCAACTTTTTGTCTAGGACAGCCACAATATTTGTCGTTACATGCGAAATTATATACTTTGACGGTTGCAAACTCAAGTGTTATCATAAGTTCCCCAAACAGTACTAGAAAAAGGTTAAATGTTTCACGCAAAACGACGTTTCACTTCTGCAGGTGAGGAAAAAAAAATTCAGGCTCGATTTCCGGCACATCACACACAAAAACAAATCCAGTATTACAAATATGCCAAAATTGTTCTTGTTTTTTTTGTTTAGACTTTGAAGCTCTATTGAATTTTTCAATAATTCTCAGTTGTTTTTATTTTGTGTTGGATCACAATTTCGTATATTTTGTACCTGCTAAAATATCACTTTTTTACGCAATCAAATTCTTTGTCCACATATTAGTTTAGGTACTTCGAAAGTCTGCGACCGGTACTTTTGTGTGTCTTCTTCAATGCCAAAAGATTTTGGACTTTTCTTGTCAATCTTGAGGGCTATTCAAAGGTATACCACGGACCGATTTTTAGACTGAACATAATTTTTCGGTTCATTTACTTCTAACTCTAGTGTCAAGACATCCCTTTTAGGTTCACTGTTCTATCACCGTAATTAAACAATTATAGATGAACCTGTATTGTGGATGACAATATATGGTCTATGCTATATTGCGCACAAAAATTATGTGCCTATCTGGGTGCTCTTGGCCACCTTAGGTCAACAATTGTGGTAATCTGTAAAATTTGTTAGCTGGGTGCCAAAAATCCATGTCTAAATTAGACATGGTCCATACTTATGATGGTCCATACAAATCAGGAGGGGAGTGTACACAATTCCTCCGGCCCACGTGTTTCTCGGCATACATCGTGTGGGTTTGTTTTTGGTTGTGTTTCAAATCTAAGCTGAATACGATTTTACGGTGCCAATTATACGCAATGTGTATTTGCCAATAAAACGAATACGGCCATGTCTAATAGGCACTTAGACCAAATTCCAATTCTTCATTAAAATAAAAACATACGATCCTTTTTGCAAAAAGTGTATTATTGGGATACCATTGGTCTGTCTATTATGATCCTACAGAATTAATTCTTTTTGAAATGGTTACATTCTCTTTGTGCAATTTGCCTTTCTAGTTGGGCATTTTGATTAAATAAATTGGTGCAAATCATCATTCGAGAAACTGCATTTCATTCACAAGCTTGTTCAGTACATTCATTCTTTTTGGTAAAGAACAAGGTGTTTTACAGGTCATTTTACCTTGGAAAGATGGGCGTAATCACTTCTCCAAGTATTTTATTTTGTATCTTTTTGAATGCCGTCTTTTGAACGTTTTGTATTTTTTAAATGACTCATTTATTAAACATTATTCACAATTTTCTACAGGAGGGCGACATCCTCCAGGCGTTGGGAAACACCCTCTGGGTGTCGGAAAGCATCCTCCCGGAGCTGGGAAACATCCTCCAGGAGTTGGAAAACATCCTCCTGGAGTTGGAAAGCATCCTCCTGGAGTTGGAAAACATCCTCGTGGAGTTGGAAAACATCCTCCAGGAGTTGGAAAACATACTCCTAGAGTCGGAAAACATCCTCTTGGAGTCGGAAAACATCCTCCAGGAGTTGGAAAGCATTCAGACGGTCAATAGGAGAACACCTCAAAACTTGCGAATAAAAAAATCATTTGGTAACGTTTGTTGTTACTTAATATCAAAGAAATGAAGGTTTTTTGGTCGAGATGGGCTAGCCACCATCCTTTTGGAATTGTGCTATTTGAGTTCATAATACTAATCCGGTCCTAGTTTGTTTGCACCTTTGAAGACTAAATAGCATTACAATTAATATTTTTTTTGTTTTGTTCTGGTGACACGATTTGGAAAGAGTTGTAATACCACCTAAAAAAATGATGTCTCTAGTGTCATTTGGACTACCTAAAAACAGTGGAGGAGAAGGAGGTGGAGGAGGAAGAGGGGCAGGATAGAGGGGAGAGGAGGGGGTTGTGTGGAGATAGTGGAAGGAAGACTGTCTGAGGGGGGTGAGAGAGCAAGAGAGAGACCTACCAAAACTTTGAAGGGCGCTAAATGCTAAAAATGGCTTGGAAAATCAGCAGGCATTTATAATTGTTGGAAGTGTTCTTGTGTTTTGATTTTTTTGCTTCAATGGTTGTTGGTACCTTTTTTGTTTAGGATTGAATAACAAATTACCAAATTCTTGTTTGAAAAAAATCATATTGGTTTTCCTTTTCTTATTAACAACTCAAATGTGTAGTTTGTTGATAATCATTAAAGAATTAAGAGAGAAAGACCATTTACTCCGTAGAACTTTGGGAATCTACTTTTACAAATACAACGTTTTCTTGGTTTAATTTTTGGTATCGTTTTTGTTGTTGTTGTGGTTGCTGTTCTTATTGTCTATTGAGGCTAGTTTATTTTGAGGCTAATTTATTGTTTCGATGAACAGTGGAATAGGTTTTTTTCGTAGTTTTTGTTAGATACAAAACCTTTGGGCTTCCCTTGTTCATGTATAATAATAGCAATATCAATAACAACAAGAAGCTAAGACCCGACTTTTGGATAATTTATTGATGGAAAGACTTACAGTTATTAGAATCAAATTGTATTGCCGAATATATTTTTGCGAATCGATATTTGCAATATTGTTGCTAAATGGATGTTGCCTCACCGTTGTTGCAAGTATTAGGGCAGGAAAATATTCAACAACCAACGTGGTGATGAAAGTTTGAAGTTATCGTTGCTATTGCATTAAAAATAAAGAGAATAGGAAATAGTTCAAACAATTTCATTGTGTGCCGAATATTTGGGATTTTTGGTGATTGCCATTTCTTTCTCCAAATGTAGTAGTCAATTGTCTACTAGTTGCTACAATTGTTGCGATTTTGTACCCTTTATTGAACAAATGTTCCCCGGATCAATTCGTATCCCATTTTATCCGTTTTTATTAGTCTCTATATATTTTTTGTTTCATTATGGTCTTGTAATTTCTTTTGGATTTTTTGGTGTTCTTTTGTCCAAAATGTTCCACTTTATTTAATAAACATGCAAAAATTGCCTTTTTCCAAATTTCGTAGGAAGACAACCAATCGCATTTTTAACCTGATTTAGTCAAAAATATTGAGAAGCTTTGTAGAACGAGAAAAAAAACGGTTACTTGATATGACTTACATCAAATACTCTTCTCTAAATGGTTTTGTAGTGGTGAAGCCACAACCGCCTCCTCATTCCTCTCATTTTCCTTCTCCTCCTTCAAAATCCCCACCTCCTCGTCTCACTCCTCCCTCGCCTCCTTCAAAATCCCCACATCGTCTCCACCCTCCAACCTCACATCCTTCAAAGCCTCCACCTCTGCGTCGATCCCCTCCTCCCTTACCTCCTTCAAAATCTCCACCTCCTCGTCGATCCCCTCCTCCCTTACCTCCTTCAAAATCTTCACCTCCTCGTCGATCCCCTCCTCCCTTACCTCCTTCACAATCTCCACCTCCTCGTCGATCCCTCCTCCCTTACCTCCTTCAAAATCTCCACCTCGTTGATCCCCTCGTGCCTTACCTCCTACAAAATCTCCACCTCCTCGTGCACGTCTTTTGTTGAGGAAGTGAGAATTTGAACGTGAAAGAAATATAAGTTTTTGTTGGAACCAATACCGGTTGGACAACCCAACAAACGGAGACGAAGAAACCTTAAACATACTTATAAGCATTTGAGTAGATAGATGATTTGGGAGATTCATATGCCCGTTGTAGGCATGGCTTTGAATTCAAAAAGCTGTCGTTATTTTAATTGCTTATAACGTTTTAGGTTAGTCAAAAAACTTTGTTTGGCAATTTTCTGATGTTTTGTTCTGCAAAGTTTTGCTTGTTTGTTTGTGTTAATTTTTCATTGTGTGACGATAGTTTCAAGAGTATCCTCCAATATAATCCTTTTAACGATATTTATCAAAGACACCTCCAAGTAAAATTTCCCCGATTTCTATAATTTTAATTGTATTAAGTTTGAATTAAAAAATATGTGTTGAATGGCGTGGGCTCGACCCTTTTTTATTTTATTACACTAGTCTCTACGTTTTATTTTGATGTGTTTATATATGCGCGTTCGAGTAGTGATCGTGATCAACAACAATATCCCAAATGACGATGGAGTAATGTTTACCTTCAGTCTTTTAATACGTAAGCAAATTATATTACGATGCGGAATGCCAAAATAGAGCGACAGTAAGAAAACAACACTATATTCTGTTGTTATCCACCTTGAGACAAAAATCGGATGACAATATAGAATATAAAGGAAATACATGCGAAACAAAATCATGAATGACTACTTGATAGTACAAGAAAACTTTTAAGTAAAAGTATCGTAGTAGACAAATCATTTGGAGGATTCATGGTATAGCTTTTACGTCAAAAGCTCAATTATATTTTTTCTACAAATATCGTTTCACTTTATTCAAGTGTTTATGAAACGTTTTAATTATGTTTTTCTATTGTTTTTTAAACGTGTGTACGTCATTTTTAAAGCATCAGTTAAAGCACTGAATCAAAAACCAAAGCCCTCAAATGCAATAAGCATTAATAAATTAAAATTTTTATATGAAACTTGCAACTTCGTATGCAGAGAAAAAGTGTACTGTTAAATTGAATTCTTAAAAAGAATCAAAATCTTAAATGACGACGTCAAACTAAGGAAAAAAGTGCTTTTAATCCCCATTTAAAAAGAAAAAATTGAACATTCTCTCTAAAACTTTACCTAACTAAAATTATAAATTTTTAACATTATTTTGCTTTTAAGTGGTTATAATGACAAACATGTGCTATTTGTTGAAATTTGTTAAGTATTTTCTAGGTATGAATTGTTGAGTAGAAAAAAAAAAGGGAAAGCGCACGCAGTCTGCTTCCACCCCTCTCACTATCCCCCATACTTGTTGTAATCAGTGAAGGAGAGAGAGAGAGTAGTGGAGCCATGGCTGCCTCAGCTCCACTAGGCAGGACTAAAAAGTGACTTTAATCACTCTCAACAAAATTTTGATTCTGACAGGACTCGAACCACCGACCGGCAGAGCGTGCCATAGCCGTCCGCTCTAACCAGTCTGTCATAGAAGTTCGCTAGATTACAAAAGGTGTGATTCCTATTTAGAGTGTGCTACGTCTTCTAAACCGATTAACGAAAAAAATGAATGTAAAGTCATAGAACTAATTTAAAACGGTGCGAATATGATTCCGCACAAAACAAATGAATGAAACATTTGTTTCAACGACTAAGATTACATTTTGGTTTTTATACAACGGCGCACATCATCGCCAAGATCTTGGAGTGGTCACTTTGGCTTTTTGTGACGTGGCATGACCTTACGCCACGTGGAGAGATCACATTTGGTCGCGGGAATACTGAGGAACCTACGGACGAGTAAAAAGAGGACACACGTCCACATAATAGCCTGGCTCACAAATTTCCTTTTCCTAAAGCTGCCACATATAGGGGAAAAAAGGTAATAGAACTGATCAACACAAATACATAGGGTCAAGCAAGGGTACCTTCACTTGGAGGGAAGAGGTATATGTTGACAATTACAGATGACTAGTCTAGATACTCTAGAGTTTATTTCTTAAAACAAAGTCTGAAACACCAACTCACTTTAAAGGATATAAAGCTTGGAGTGAGAAGTTGCATGGAACCCCCATTAAAAGAATAAGTAATGATAATGGGGGAGAATATACAACTAACCAGCTTGAGGAATACTTGAGAGATGAGGGAGTTTAACACCAGAAAATTGTTTCACATAACCCTGAACAAAATGGGGTAGCTGAGAGGTTGAACCCAACACTAGGGGAAATTGTATGCAGTATGTTCGCCGACAAGAAAATAGGAAAGAGATTTTGGGCACAAGCCATGAAGTGTGCCAACTACATTAAAAATAGAGTCCTTACCTCAGTCGTAAAAGGAATGACTCCTTATGCGAGATGGGTTGGAAGGAATCCAGATACCTCTCACCTTAAAGTATTCGGTAGCCAAGTTTAGAGTCTAGATACGGATAAGAAAAACTGGAAGCTGGAAACAAAGGGAAAACCTGGATACTTTGTGGGATATGATGAGGATTTCAAGGGATATAAAGTCTATGACTTAGCAAAGCAAGATATCATTCTGGTCAAACACCTAGTCGTCATGGATGACGGAAAGTCAGTTGATCCTTTAAAATATACAAAGAAGATAAGAATCAATTTTGAGTATGAAAGTGATGAAAACTCTGTTTTCCTCAAAGAGGACATGAGTGAGACAATAATTGCAGATTCAAGGGAGATCTAAGATACAAAAGACCCACTGGACACCTCACATTTTCCTATGGACTTTGTGGAGACAAAAGAAGAGGAATCGGAACCGGCTTCCAAGAATAGGGGAGGAGATGACAGAGTAAGGGGAAACCCAAGACTTCCCCCCATTCCAGCTTCAAAGTTTGAGGGAGGGAGAAGGAGCAGCAAAAAGATACAAGAGAAGCAGGCTGCTCATGTGGTAACTAACCTATCTCATCTTGATGAGCCTCGTCATACTTGAAGGTAGTGAACAACCTAGAAAAGAAAGATGGATTAGAACCATAAAAGATGAGATGGCTTCCATCATGGAAGCAAATACTTGGGAACTAGCGGAATGTCCTCTGGACAAAAAACCTAATGGCTGTGAATGGGTATTTAATCTTAAACTGAACCCAGATAATACCATTGAAAGATATAAGGCTTGTTTGGTAGCAAAGGGGTTTATCCAAAAGAAGGGGATTCTTTATAAGGAGACTTTTGCCCCAGTTGTTCGGTTTTCATCAGTAAGAATTCTCCTCAGTCTAGCGGCAGCAGAAGACATGGAGATACATCAGATGTACATTAAAACCGCCTTCCTCAATGGTGAGTTAGAGGAAGAAATCTTCATGCAACAACTAGAGGGATTCGTGGAGAGTAGGGAATAAGGCAAAGTTTGTAGGCTCATACAGTCCTTAGATAGACTTAAGCAGGATCCCCAACAGTGGAACAAGAAACTAGATGAGATTTTTAATGGTTTGGGAATATATCTGGATCAACTCTGAACATTCTATCTAAATGCTTGAATATGAGAATGGTGTGATTTTAATTGCAATTTAGTGGATAATCTGCAGGTGTTACGTAAGTCTTTAGAAAATATCAATAGATTAAAGAAAGATCTTGAAAGCAGGTTTGACATGAAAGATTTAGGGGAAGCAAGATATATTTTGGGAATCCAAATGGAGAGATATAGGGAGAAAAGGATCATTAGACATACTCAGAAAAAAAACAATAGGTAATATGCTTGAGAAATTCCAAATGGAAAAGGAAAACAGTTGTACTACTCCCATGGACTTGAAGAAAGTAAGTGATGGGAGTGTAGAAGAAGGAGTGATAATCTTAGATGATCAAAACAATGTAGAAGAGAGAGAGTTTATGAAGTCTATCCCTTACAGGCAGTACCAGGTCAAACATAGCGGCAGCAGTTGGAGTACTTAGTAGGAGGCTTAATGATCCTAGAAAGAAAGACTGGGAGGCAGCCAACAGAGTCATGAGATATCAGGTGGGAACCAGAGAGTTATGGGTGCATTTGGGAGGGAAGCACACAGATATCACTACTTGGAGTGATGCCAGTTATCGGGATGCACCTATGAGAAGATACACTTTTGGGTATGTGTTGTATGTGGGGGAAGGGGCTTGCTGTTAGAGCAGGAAGCAACAAAAGGTGGTTGCTCAGTCTACTCTTGAGGCTGAGTAAATGGCCTTTTGTTCTGCTGTGAAAGAGTTGATGTGGGTCAAGTCTTTGTTACAAGAACTGGGTTATATGAAGGAGGGAGTACATGAATTCTTTTGTGAAAATCAGGTTGGCATTGCAATTGCAACCAATCCAAAACATCATTTCAAAGCTAAACATATGGACATAAGATTGAGTTTCGCGAGGGAAAATGTTGAAAACAAAATTGTGAATCTTGTGTATAGGTCTGATGAAGAAATGGTGGCTGACATGATGACCAAACCTGTGCCTTTTCCCAAGTTAAAATATTGTAGGGAAAAATGTGTGTTGAAATAAAAATTAGATTAAGAAATAAGAGTAGTGTTGAAATTTGTGAAGTATTTTCTAGGTCTGAATTGTTGAGTAGAAAAAGAAAATATAAAACGGAGGTAGTCTGCCTCCACCTCTCTCTTTATCCCTCATACTTGTTGTAGTCACTGAAGAAGAGAGAGAGTAGTGGAGCCTTGGCTGCCTTAGCTCCACTAGGTAGGACTAAAGAGTCACTTTAGGTCACTCTCAACAAAATGTTGAGTCCGGCAAGACTTGAACCCTCGACCGGCAGAGCGTGGCATAGCGGTCCGCTCTAACCAGTCTGTCATAGATGTCGTCAAAGTTCGCTAGATTAGAGAGGGTGTGATTCCTATTTAAAGTGTGTTACGTCTTCTAAACTGATTAATAAAAATATGAATGTAAGACATAGAACTAATTTAATATGGTGCGAACATGATTCCGCATGAAACAAATGAATCGGACATTTGTTTCGACGGCTGAGATTGCATTTTTGTTTTTATCCATTGGCGCACATCATCGCTTAGATCCTGGAGTGGTCACTTTGGCTTTTTGTGACGTGGCATGACCTGCCGCCACGTGGAGAGATCACATTTGGTCGCGAGAATTCTGAGGAACCTACAAACGAGTAAAGAGAGGGCACGCGTCCACGTAGTAGCCTTGTCGTACATAGGCCGTACAAAAGGTACACTGACAGTAGTACTTTCTGGTGCGGTATACTAATATGATTGGTACATACTTCAGTAGATAGGAGTTATTAGAGAGAATTAGGACCTAATGAAGTTTAGTGAAACAATCACCTCTCCCCTAGAGGGTTTGTGTAAAATAGGCATCTTTTCCACCCCATAACTTATCGGCTGGTTGGTAGTTTTCTGTGATTCTTTTTCCTGCGAACTCGGGGGTCGGGGGGGTCTAGACTGCAAACAGGGAGTCTAGACTGCACACAGATGGACATGGAGTTAGATTGTCAATTTGTCTGCTGGGACAGTAGTGGTTGTAGTTGAAAGTGGGTTAGTTAAAAACTACCTAGAGGCTTTCTGAATTTTGTAGTCAAATGGAGGATACAGAATTACACTATTTATCATTTTTTTAATTTATTAATCATGATTTTTTTTATATTTTATTGTCTTTTAGTATAATTTATGATTAACTATTATTATTATGCATTGTTGTCGTTATTTTTGGTTTTTTTCATTTTTATGATTATATTTTTTGCTGGTTATTACTGCTTTTTCATAGTTTTTGTCATTAATTACTATCTTTCAATATTGTTTATATTGTTAATTAACACTAAAAATGTTTTATCGATTATCAAATTTTGTTTCTTTCTCTTTCATTGTTAGTGGATCGTTATATATACACACACTTTTGTATTCATATGCATACTTCATACGTTATTTTTATTATTACTACTACTCAAAATGTTTTATTCATTCGTCTTATTATCTTTTATTATTATTCATGATTACTTGTAATTATTTATTGTTGAAGTACACTTAAAGCATTCTACACTACTTGTTGTTCTCTACACTAATTTTAGAGTCCTATTTGTTCTTGAGAGGAACAAGAGGGAGAGAACAAATGAGAAGAGGGGGAGGAAGGTGAAAGTGAGAAAAAAGAGGAGGGAGAGAAAAAAGACAAGGGAGATAAGCTAGAGAAAAGAGAAAAATGATAGTAAACTTTACTCTTATTAATATGTTCAATACTATTCACAAGCCCCACAAGTAGGTATCTCAACAAATGTTGTCAAGGCAGTACACTTGTACTTGAAATAGTATTGATGTTATCTCAAGTTAGACGCCACAAAGTTGGCACACAACTTGGCGTTCAGCACCGAACTAATATTAATGCTATTTTTTTTTTGCGACACAAAAAAGCAAAGGAGTGATATTACAACAAATTAGCGTTTACCTAAAAATAATTCACACTAATAACGACTACCAATATAAATTTCTCAATTTTCTAAGTATTTTCCCGCTTTTCTACTCTCAAAGGAATGTACACTCCTCGACCTTACCATACACACAACTCGTGAAATTGGTCCACGTGACCTGGTAATTGCAATGTGAGTGTGGAAACAGAAACTTGGCGGTTGTCTAAATGTGAATCGGTCTGCTCGGATCTACACCTAAATCGAAGAACTCATATGTATTATGCCATTGTTGGCCGAGGTATTAAGAACAGTTACCACTCCTACGCTAGACTCATACTTTTTCAAGTTTATAGAGAATGAAATTCATACTCGTGGTTGCAAGGCGTTCCTTTTAGCAAAGGCAAGATAGTCAGACCATTGGTTGGTGTTCTTTACTCTCTTATACCTCAAAATCTAGTAGCCAATGCAAAAAACAATCGAGGCATGGAATTTGTAAAATACATTGACATTCCATCACAATTTCATATATAATGACAATCACCAAGTCAAGCTACAAAAAGATGTTAGAAAGTAAGATTTCTTGTGATACCAATTTCCGACAAGATATACGATTTGAAACACATTACGATACTTTATCTACCACCACGACATATCGGCGAAGGTGATACATAACTGATATATGCTGAGAGCGATGTTGAAATCGGGGGTGCCATACTAGTTCGTAATCAAAGGTCACACGGAACAAATTGCGATGGGAAATCAAAGGATGCGGAATGTGATCAAGCAATCTAGTTGGACCCACTTAAAGTGAACACACACACACACATGCCACCTCCTCGTTAGACCACAATTACACCTAAATTGAAGAACTCAGATGTAGTATACCATTGTTGGCCAATGTATTTAGAAGAGTTATCACTCCTACGCTACACTCGTATTTCTTCAAGTTTTGTAAAGAAAGTATTTTATTTTTGTGGTTGGAAGGCATAGTAATATAGTTATTTGCAAGCTAGCAAACCATGCAAGCAAACCAGGAAGCAAAAATATGATCGCACGTGGTGTTTATTTGGATCAGAAAAGAATTGCCAAGAGTAATTTCCTATTGTAGTGTTTGGTAGGTTAATATTGAATGTAAGTTAAAGTTTAGTTTTGTGAAAAAAAACATGAAATAGTAATCATACTGTAGAAAAATATTGATCAATGTCTAAGAATCTCATATTCATCTTTAACATTATTTATTGGTCTTCCTTAAACATTGATGCAAGATGTATATATTTAAATTTTGGTGTTTGGTGTTTGGTGTTTGGTGTTTGGTGCTAGATGTTCACTTTTGAATTTTTGATATTGGGTGTATTATGGACGGTGGGCAGCAGTGGAGGCTCGGAGTATGTGGTGGCAGAGGTGGGATGTGGAGTGTGGGATGTTGGTAGATTGTGGACGTTAAATGTTGATTTCTATTTTATGTTTGAAGTTTGATGCCTCCTTTCTCCAGTTTTGGTGTTGGACGATGGATGTTGGTGGATGGTAGGGATAGAGTTTTTGTATGGTGTTAGATGTTTGTTTTTTCTGTATGGATGTTGTATTTGGACTTTGGATGGTGATTAAGGAATGGCGGATGGAAGAGGTGCAAAGGACAGGGCTAGATTTGTAGATGGTATAATGGTAGATGTCAAATATCGAACGTTGTATTTTTTTTTATATGTTTTGTTGTTTGATGTTTGATTTTTGGTTTTTGTTTTTTTGAAATTGCATTAACAAAAGCGAGAAAAAAAACCACATATTGTTCAATTTCAACGAATCAAATTTTACGAATGTTGTTGGAAGAATGTTCTTTTTCTTATTCAATTACCATGGTGGCGTTAAGGGCATACTAAACACGACTTCGTTGTTGAGCAATATGGGTTTCGAATCCTGTTTTGCATGTAATTATACATCAAGGTCGTTTTTCTATGACGGGGTTTCTCCATTATCGTAGTTTACAATAGACTAACAAGTTGAAGGGTTGCTTTTAGGACTACTAAACGCCAAAGTGTTGTCCAATATAATCACTCAAGTAGAATGTAATTAACCAATGCGTTTTACATTATGCTTAATAACTACTAAACATCGTTAATCGCAAAACCGAATCATAAATGTGAAGTTTAAGCGGATGGATGCACAAACGTTTTTCTGTTCGAGCGAATTATCGGTTGTATCGGTTCACGGCATGGTCGACGGAAGTTTTATTGTGACCGCCAACGTCTTCTTGCGGCTGCTTGTGTCCACGCTTCGCATATTCTCGGCCGCCCAGGCTGGCGGAGGCTGTAGCGTGACGGAGCCTTGACACGGCCTCAACACTCGATGGAACGCCATATGTCGTGACGTCACCGATGTTGCATGTGCACCTGACGAACTCAGCCCATGGTACTCGTCACCGGAATCTCCCGTGAATGCCTTGAACTGAGTCCATGGGACACGTCATTGTAAGTGCATGTGCGACTGGACCACCGAGCACATGGAACTCCTCCACCCCACGAGGCGGCGTGGTAGAAACTCTGACCGTACAGGAGTTTGTCCTTTACCGGATGTGCATTTATTTCCTGTTCAGCGGTTTCCTGTTCGTGCGAACTGTCGACTCTGGCACTCGATTCGCAGGCTGCGTCGCATCGAAGCCGAAGTCAGGGCGTACGGACATCAGACGACAACTGAGGCATGGTACAGAATGCTGTACCTGACCGTACTACGCCGTACTGTTACTAGTCGGAGTGAGAAAGTTTTTAGGGTTGCGAGGATTGGCGAGGCGGAGGAGGAGCTAGAAGAAGGTTTGTTAGGGTTCGAAGGCGCGGGAAGGCCAAGGAAGGATGGGCGGCGAGGGAGATAGGCGGGGAGGGCCTCCCGGGAGGACAAAACCGCAGAATAGGGCGACAGTACAGGAGCTAAAGCTGGTATATTTTTTCCAATTCTCTCTCCCTCTCTCTGTCTCTCCATCTCTCTCTCTCCCCTCTTCTTTTCCTTTTTTTTTCCTTTTCCTGTCCTTTTCTTTCTCTTTTCCATTCTTTTCCTTTCCGTTTCTCTCCTTTCCTTTCCTTTCTTTTCCATTCCTCCCCTTCCTTTTTCCTTTCCTTTCCTTGCCTTGCCTTTCCTGTCCTTTCGTTTTTCCTTTCCTTTCCACTTTCCTTTCCGCCGTTTTTCGCCCTTTTTTTACCCGCTTTTCCCTCCCTTCTGCCCCCTTTCCCCCCCGGGCAGGCGGCGGTTTTCGGGCGATGCTGTGTCTGGCGATTTCCTCCTGGTCTCTGGCGTGATTTGGATTATATCATTAAATTTTTATTGGCAGCATGCGCTCTTTGATGCTTCCGATCGCCTCCCTCTCCCTCCGAAACCGGCCGACTTCCCTGTGTCACGTCACAGTTAGAGTGAGTGTTTAACCTGCAGTAAGACAGAAACTGTTGTGACAGTGACATCTTGAGCAGCCGTGATTGGCCGAGGCCAAGAGTTGACTGATGCTGACAGGAAGGTGCAAGAGGACAGAAGGGGAAGGCGGGAATCGAAATCTAGTCCATCAGCTGAATCAGGCCACAGACTAGAGCATGAGCTAAGCCTGGCACTATAGCTCTTGGACGGCGCAAAAATAGTGTGGCACTATTCTTTTACGGTGCAAAATCTGCGTTTTTAACCCTGGAACGAATGGAAGTTGAGGTTTTTTTTGCACAGCAAATGTTCACTGTTTGTACGGTTTTAGTCCATAGTCACTTTTAAAAGGAAAGTTGAGAGAGAAGGAGAGCTGGTCTCTTTCTATTTCTCCAGGTTTTTTTTTTTTTTTTGCACAAATCTTTTTTTGTTTTCTGTTTTCTTTTTGATCGGCAGGGATTGCTCCAATTCGTGGAGCATATGGCTGAGCTTCGTGACCGTGAATATTTCTCCGTCTGTTACTAAGTGGTGAGGAACTTTTGACATAGACATTTTGGGATTTTTTTGGGGCAAATCTCATTGTTATGCTGGTACACAAGCAGCTCTCCCATTGGCTCCATCCATGTTTCCTCCCAAATTTAGGTACTTTCTTTTCTTTTTCTGTTTTATTGTGAACTTTAGGTAAAATCTTCCGGTTACTAGCTTATTTTTGTGATTTTTTCTGTTTCTCGGTGTCTTTTTGTAATCTGTTTTTGTATTTTTTTTTCCATTATTTCAAGTGTTGTTTCTAAACGCTGATCGTAATATTGACGTTTTCAAGGTTTTTTAGTTTTTCCTTATTTTGGGTGGCACATTTTTCTAGAAACTCGAGTTTTGAATTTAAGAATTGTGTATTTTTTTGTTTGGTGTTTTTGTTAGTGGCAGTGAGGGGAAGAACTAGTTTACCACATTTGTTATTTCTAGCAAATTTATCGGCTGTAAAGAATGGAGTCTCCGTTTTTTACTTTCCTTCTCACTCAAAAGCAAAAATGTACAAGAAAATCAACCCAAATGCATAAAATACGAGTTGCATTTTATACAATCGAATTCTTTTTTCCCTTTCCCTTGTCAATCAATACCTGTTGAAGTAATAACTGTTAAGGAAAACTGATGTCTTTTTTGCAGATTTTCTGATTCTTTCACGGAGATTCCTGCCGATATGCTTTTACTACATGTTTGTGTTCCGTTTCCCATCGAACATTTTCGTCCTCGTTTAGCAATGAAACGAGTTTTCGGTCATTGGTTCACAATTGCGGGAAAAAAATTCTGTCTCTCAGAAGTCTTACTCCCACAAGCTGATAATAATAATCATGGAGGAGGTGGTGGAGAAAAGGGAAGATTTTAATTGTAGGAGGAAACCTTCTTGAGGGTGCCCCTCCTCCTCCTCCTCCCCCTCCACCTCCACCTCCTCCTCCACCTACTCCACCTGCCCCTCTTCCAGGAGCTGTAGTCCTGCGGTTTAGGCTGAATTAGAGGGGAGAGAGGAGGGAGAGGTAGTACAGAGGAAGGGATCTGGACAAGCCTGGGAGGAAGAAGGAGGAGATCAAGAAGAGTAAGCCTAAGAAACTCTAGAAAATTACTGTGCTCTTGAAAACTCTTAAAAACTCTTAGAAAAACTTAAAAACTCTAAAGAATTCCTAAAAAAAGTTGAAGGCTTTAAAGAAGCTCTTGAAAATCTTGAAGTCCATATTCCTCAGAGCTCTATTCCATTCATCTTTATTTTTATTTTCTCCTCACCTTATTCATTGTCTCCTCATTCATTTTCATATCCATATTTTTTGTTAATGTCCATATCTATTCTCTCCTTTTAAAAATTAGTTTCTGGGGTAATTTTCGGGAAGGCTGTATACTTAAAGCTGGAAAGAGTTGTCTCTATACCCAAAACTAGAGCTTTTTGAATATATTTCCTCGATGTTCTATTCAAATTTTGTTCCTTAGATGTCCCCGTTCTTTAATGGTAATTTTTTGTTCTTTATCTTTCCTGTAGAATTGTTTAGTTTTAGAACCATTCATGTTCATATTGGTACTGCCTTTCTTATATAGCTTCTTGGAAATTTAGACTGGGAGTTTATTCTTGACAAAATTTGGAAGCCCTTGATGAAATGATCGTAATAAAGGCGATAATTCTGATGTTCTTATTGTAGGAAGTTCGGAACCGTTTGGGATATGTTTCTTCGAATAATTGGGGACATCTGGGGGACATTTGGAACTTTTTTGGAACATTTTGGGAAATATTTATGGAATTTTTAGGAAGGTTTTGGGATCATTTTGGAAACAATTTAGGAATATTTTGGGACTACTTGAAGAATATTGTAAGAAAAACGTGGGAACAATTTGGGATTTTTTTGGAACAGGGACACATTTGTGGCTCGTCTGGTTTTGTTAGTGGTGGTGGCCTGGATGACACTTGTCATTTGCAATACTGCAATTCTATTGGTCCTCGTCGGAATCGGAAGATGGGTTTTCGGTCACATTACTCGACTTCCTTCACTTATGGGGCAGAATGCAACGGTGAGTTTTTTGCGTTCCCCTTTCCATTTCCATATCTGTTTGCTTTTTATGTTTATATTTCTGTTCCATTTCCGGTCCATTGCTGTTTTTGTTTTTGCCGACATCTGTTTCTCTTTGTGAAAGCGGAGCAGTAAGTGTGTTTTTTATAGTGTTGTATATCGAGGACATTTTTTCGATGTCCGATTCGGAGTATTTTTCTTTGACCCTCGGTAGACGACCTTTCTGTATCGAGCTCGATATCAGATAATCGGCTTGAAAAACAAAATGGATGGATGGGAAGAAAAAAACTGTGGTCCTCCATATTTAAACAAATGATAGGACGGAATCATGTCACTTTGTCAGTTTTCCGAATACGAATTTAGCTCTAAGAATTTGGTGTGAACTGTAAAGTACTAATGTATCATTGCCTTTAATGTCTGGTTTAATACAATTTCCTCAATTCTACCTCAAGATCCATCGCCTCTGACTGAAAATATACGGTCTAGCCGAGTTCAATGAGTTTGTAATAGTGGTGCTCAAAAGTACGATTTTCTTTTTCACGTTGTAGTTCAAATTGGCCGAAAAAACTATTTTCTTTTAACAAAAGGCTGAAATTACAGATTTTCTCTTTTCCTATTGGATTTCAAGTGGTCCGATTTTTTTAAAACCATTGCTGTCCATATCCCAGAAATATCCGTGACCAAAAAAATCAGTTTTTGACGAATTGAAATATTTACCGAACCAAATTTTATTCCGAGGGGGCATATACCGAAAGGCAAAAAAAGCATGTAGGCTTTGCTGGATACCATAGCGGGCTACTGAGGTGTAGCTGGATGGCTGGAGGGTGCTCAGTTATTGGCGTATCTGTCCGTAATCTTCAGTTCTGTGACCTTCAGTTCACTCCGTTTCACATTTTGTAGGATTTTGTTTTTTTGTTCGTTTCCGCTGGCAGTTCCCTCTGTTGACTGTACCTCCCCGCACATATCGTGCATCGCGTATCAAATATCGTGCTCAATATATATATATATATATATATATATATATATATATATATTTTGTGATACAAAGTTAAGCAGCCATTGATACTAATGCGCAATAATTCCGATAACCAATATTATTGGGTATCGTACGGCAAAAGGACCCGATATATTGCCCCGGGAGGAATAAATTTGTTGTCGCCGATATATTTGTCAGTATTTAGTGTTACTATACTCTAGTTTTATATGCTATATAGTATTATACAGTATACAGTATATAGTATGTCATGTCATGTATCACTATCCGGTCCGTACTCTGTACGGGAATCCAGTACGGACCACGCAGTACTTACGCTGGAGAAAGTCGTACAAATGAAAACCAAGTCAGTTATCGCAATAATTTTTTATCGGCATATTGGGCCTAAATATTGGTAAATATCTTGCTAATTTTTTTAGAGATATATTGACTGTCGGTAGGTCAAAAAAAAGGTACATATCGATTATTGGTAGGAGGCTGCCGATGCGCAACACTAATTGATACGATACTCGATCCGTACATCGAGGATAATTTGATATGACTTACAACTTGTTAGCGTAATGAAAGTGAACTTCAATCGTTCTTGAAACATGAGTTAGTTTTCTGAATCATAGACCTGATGAGAAAATATCACTGGTTTTTCAAGTTTTTTTGGGTATTTTCTTCACTGGAGTAAAAAAAAGAAATCACACCAATTGCAGTCATCACTTTTACCGGTTCGATCTTTGGGCCTTTTTGGGTTAAAAAGAAAAGAAGTGTAATTCCAATTGTCAAGTACTTCTATTTTTTGAGATTTTGTGTAAAAAAAGAAAGGAATCCACACTCCTTACATTGATTGCGTTGTACTGTGTTTCCTTTGTAGCCTTTTTTTTTAATAATCTGCACTAATTGTGGTGATTGTGGTGTATGTGTTTGATTTTTTGGCATTTGTGGATAATTGCAGGTGGGAGTGGTACCGGTTCTAATCGGTCTTTTATTCGAACTTTGAGTGGTTGTTCCCTTCGAGTCCCGATCGATGAAAGTCCCGTTTTCCTTCTCTACCAAGATTGGGCTTTAGGATTGTTGTTTCTCGGACCCGTTTGGTACGTTAACGACTCCTTTCTTAACAAAACATAGAAAAAACCTGAAATAATAGCCGCAATTAAATCTTTTAAATATGTGGAAGAGAAAATCGTTGTAAGCCTGTCCATTGGGCAACAATTTAACACTCGGATAAGATTTGGTGTACTGTACAGTTCCTGTCAAGTAATAAGTGCAAAAGTGCTGATTTTTTAAAATGAAAGGGAAAGCGAAGGGGAGAAAACAACAAATAGTGTGTGTTTACGTTTCCCACGTGAAATAGAAATCTCCATTAAAGTGGAAAACATCCAGGAATTTTTTTGAAGCCAAAAACATATTTTTCTATGAGTGGTGTTTTGCCACAAAACCAATCATTGCAAGTTTAGAAACTAAACAGTCACTTGTATCAAAAATCATTTTCAATAATCACCATCAGCAACAGTTTTCAATAATCATATCACTGATTTATGGTCTTGAGGGTGAGGGGAGGAGGACAGAGGAACGTATGGGATTTTTTGGCTTTTATTGCAGGAGAAGGTCTGAGTTTTACGTTGTATTTTAGTGTTAAAGAATTGAAGCTATCCGCTATTGACAATTTCTTTTCACATTTCAGTTTTATTTTTTGTAGTGATGTACACCAATTGAAATTGCAGACGATATTGCTTTGTTGGTATATCGTATTATCAAGATTTTGAAAAGTCGATAGTTGTCATTTCATGGATAACTACCGACACTGGACAATTGCCGATGGTCGGCCGATATATTTTTTTTCTCACTTAGGGTGTTTGACACTTTACAGCTGAATGCGTACTGCAAAAAACTGTGTACCATAGGATATCGTACAAATTCTTGAAATGCGGATTTTTCAAATGTGTTTTGCATATTTTCAATGATGGGGATCTGTTGGAAAGGGAGACATCCTGCAGTTCCGAAGCTGTCAAGCGCACGGTTTAAGATTTTAGGGTTAGACAATAGGATTACGTATGAACTATTGAATCACAAATTTTTCTTCGTTTTTCGTACGCTGTCACGGACAAGATTAGTCTGAAGGGAAGACATCCTAGGATCCTAAAGAAGGTATCAAGCGCATACTTAAGAAATTTAAGGCTAGATATTTTCCACCTTCCCTAGAAGTCCTCCATTATCTGTTATCATCTGTGATCCGAAGATTTAGGACAGACAATCAGACCAAAACACTTCCCCTCCTCGCCTCTCCTCTCCTCTCTTCTCCTCTCCTCTCCATTTTAAAAGCTTCACATGACAGTTTTTTTAATCTGGAAAAACTGAAATTGAGAATTGCAATCAATGTCGGCGATGTGGCGATTACTGGCCGTTCAAGATATCGATTATACCCTCAAAAAGTACATGTTGATAAGCGGCAAGGCCTGTTGGATGTACATCACTAAGTTTTTATATCCACTTTTTCCTCGAAAGGTTCTTGATGGTAGTTCAAGTAAAAAACTACCATCAACCATCATCGACTCAGGGTCTTTGTCTTATCTCAAGATTTTTCCCAAATGGTTCCAAACTGTTTATTGTAGCAATACATGAGCTAGTTATTTTTCAGATTTCTCTTTGCATTTCTCATTTTCCTATTTGTTCTTGCCTTACCTGTCTTCCTTTGTTTTCCTTCTCGTTTTGTCAATTTGTCTTTTTGTCCTTTTTGTCTTTTTGCAAACAGGTAATGATGGGACAGGCGAATCTCATCGCAGACATCAGCTGGCGAGCACAATGGAGCGCACAAAAAACGACGGATTCGGACGTTTAAATGGATAATGGGTTTTCTGTGAAATCGTGGCTCCTATTCTCTGAGATCTCCTAAAGGCCCTTTGTGTCCCTTTTGTAGTTGCAAAAGGTATTTTTCCTCTTTTGGGGTTTTCTCTATTCGTGAACTCAGCCTTTTACCGATTCGCTTGGATCGCTTCTTTGGGACTTGTTTTCGGTTTTTACGGTTTGAGAAAACTAACAGATGGCCCGGAGGTCTCCATAATTCAATTAGAGACGACCGGTATTTAGTGGGAAGGTTAAAAAAATTTAAAGGGCCTAACAATGAAATTCAGAAAGGGAGAGCAGGGAGGAGTGAAGGGAGGAGTCTAATCCAAGGTCAATAGGTTTGAGGAAAGGGGAAAGTGCAGGGAAAAGGAAAAGTGAGAAAAGGAAAAAAAAAAAACAAGGAAAATGATGGCAAAAAAGGAATGTAAAAGAAAGAGAAAAAAAGAAAAAGGACAAAAGGTGGAAAAAGAGGAAGGGGGGAAAATGGAGTATAGTTTTTGTGCCTTCAATTTGATTATTAGGAGGATTAGGGGGATTCACCATTTTAGAAAAATGAAGCAAAAAAAAAAAAAAAATAGAAATCAAATGATGTATATTGATGACGTAAAAAAAATCGATGTTTTTTGAGAGAGTTTGTAGTTCGCAAAAAACGTTTTAGTTTTTTTTTTCTTTTTTCTTTTTGAGTTTTTACAGCTTTACAAGCCATGCAGAGCCAAGAAACTAATATATTATTTTCTTGTTTAAAAAAAAAAAATAGGCTTTTAGGTTTGTAACAATTACAACTTTTTTTTTTCTCTTACTTTGAGATATAGAAGTGAAATGGCAGTTTTATTATTTCTTTTGTCTCTATTTTCTTTCGTTTTTTTCTTCGTCTTTTGTAGATATATTTATGTTGGGTAGGAGGGAGAGGGAAAGGGAGAGAGAGAGGGCGAGAGAGGAAGTCTGTTTCTGAACACCTGTCTTTTGGTTGTAACCTGGATTAAGATCATTATTGTATTGTTGGAAAAGAGTACCAAAAAACAAAATACAAAAAAAAAAAAAGAGATGAGAAATTATTTTTGCTGTTGAAATATTTATTTCTGTTTGCATTCCCAAATTTTGGATTTCCGGTTTTGGTTCTGCTATTTGGCTTTCGCTTTTTTTCGATTTTTCCGTATCTCGGCTTCTCAATTTTTATATCGCTTTTAGCCTCGAGGATTCGTAAAATGGAACAAACGTTAGAAAGTATCTTTTTGTTTCTAGTTTTACATTCTCAATTTACTTTCAGTTTGAAATGTGATTCTTCCATCTTAACATACCTTCGTCAGAAAGTGACAGTGAGTGTTTTCACACTTCTTAGCACATGTGATCGTATTGAAATTGGAAAGGTTCTCTTAACAAACAGGCAGTGGTACCACTCCCTTCTAGCCAAAGGACACCAAGGATGAGTATGCAATATACAGGCATCGTCGTCAACACTTAGTTCTAGGAAGGTCACTTGTTAGTACTCTTTTGGTCCCATTGGTATTCAACTGCAAAACTTTAAATGGATTCGACATAGTAGCCCAGGCATGATCGCAACACGTCTACACTGGCTAAATTTATATGTTGTCGCATCGACATAAACAAATCGGCGATATAATTTTATCAATAGTTGAACATACGATTATCGAAAAATCTTCTTACGATCTTGGTGAAGACTTACCAGGTTTTCTCGTGGTGTATAGCGAGCAAGATTTATTGGTAAAAGATGTATAGTTCCCAAAAAAAAAAAAAAAGGGGGCCGACTTTATTAAAAAGCGCGATGGTAAACTATATGAGTCCATAGGAACAAAATGAAGTAGCATTTCTAAAACTGAAAGAACCATATGATAAGGGAATAAACAAAAAGGAAAATCAAGGCAAAACCGACGAAAAAACGAAAGGATGGCAAAGAAATCGAAAATACCCAAAAAAACAAAACCCAGCAAGCAAAACATCACAGGAAAAATCTAACACGTAAAAAAACAAAAAAAACAAAAAAAAAACCCCAACATAAAGGGCATCATTAAGTGATATATCAAGCAGGTGATCACCATTTGTTGATTGTCACCTAAATCGACTATAAATCGCTAACAGTATTGATAGCTTGAAATGTCATTACGTTTAAGCGTAGCCTGTTGTAGATTCTTATAAATTTAGGAACTTAGTTTCGATGCACCATTTGTTGTTTGTCATCGACTTCAAAGTTCGACTCTTTTATCACCACTATTGTGGCCTTAATGGTCATATTATTTTTGAATCAATAAGCCATTGGGAAATTAATCGAGCCTCTCAACCCCAAAATCAACCAAAACACAATTTGGGTGCGACATATTATGCTCGCCAAGACCTGGTAAATCAGTTTGTGCCGTTTGCAAGGAGATTTTCGCCACTTTTGACAAGTCGTTTGAGGATTTCCAACCAACGCAATTGTGCATGTAAAACATTTGAGTATAGAGGAGCTCTCCACCGAACGTCCTCGCTGTTTTTAATCGTCAACGTGTGTCGGTCTCCCCTCAACGGGCAAAAGTTGTAGCTCTCCTCCGATGAAGCTCTCCTCCGATGAAGCACTGTGCAGATGATAAACGGAGCCTCTAAAATCTTCCACCAGATGATCCAATCCACGTCAGCTATCTTCAGGCTTGTGGACCTTAATTTGTTAGGTTGTGAGTAGTCATCTACATTAGGTTTTTTCTCTTTGAGGGTAGTCATCTTTTGTAGTTTTAGTTAGTTTTGGTGGTTACTTCTTTAGTTGGTGTTGTCTTTGTTATTTGTTCTCTATGCCTTTGCCTATTTTCTCTCGTCTATTGTAGTCTTTAACAATGTTTTTTTACACCCCTTTTTATCCTTATTGTTATTCCCTCTCACTTTTGGCAATAAAACAATTTCCTTTTTCTTTCCAATTTTTTTTTTTATTGTCCGTGGTTTACAAATGCTTTCGATTGCTATATCCCAAAGTTTTAAAATTGATCGAGGTTTGTTTGTAGTCAGGTGGGATATGATTTTCGTGAATGTATTGGGGATTCTGTTAGGCCAAAAACGGTCGTATGAGGGTCATTTTGCAAATCCGATGCTTATAGAAGCTCATATTGGAGGTGGATTGGCGGAAGCCATGAAATTATACACAAGAGAAATATCAATGCATCGAAAAGAGAAATTGACTTGTAGTTGGGATGATTTCATTCAGTTAGAAACATCACTTATATACAAAATGCAAAGTGCTAATTACTATGGAGTCTAAGCGCCCTTAGCGCTGTTACAAAAAGGATCCTCATCTAGATTTTGATTAATGTGTTCCAGATTTTAAGTAATTGGCTTTACGACTAGATTATTATTAATGTGTTTGAAATTTTACGTAATTGACGTTACGACCAAGGGTAACCTTCCATCAGGCGATCCCAGTAATCCTGCGAACACGTTTACTGGCAACACGTTTACTGGCAGTAATATTTGTAACACCCTTCCATCCGGTCGTGCTAATGAACGTAAAATTGCCGACGTGTTAGATTGCGATTGGTACCACGTAAGATCCTGTTGAGCCGCCCGGTAATAAAGAAAGTTTTGAAAAGACAAAATCGCAACTATGCATCTGTACGGGTGGACGCCGATAAAAATATCTAGTACCGTCACGCTAATGTACAATCTAAACGTTTTTAGGGTTGTCATCGTACCGACGGCCACGAAAACCGTTGCAAAATTAAAGTTTGTGCAAATCTCCAAGAATGTACCATTTGTACGTGAATGTATTATCGCTGTACCAACGGTTATGAACCCACATTTATGAAGGAGGCGTGACAAGATGTCCTACAACCAAGATTTTGTCATCGAACAGGGTGGCTTTGATGTCAAAATGTACACGCCATTTGCCACATGTAAGTTTATAACTTCACGTCCGTCGTGGATTGACTCTGACTTTTACAAGTGGACCAATACAGACGTTCAGTAGCGCAAAGTGTCCGCCTGAGGACAGTCAGAGGAGACTAGCCAGACATTGGAAACAAGGGGCGTTTGTGTCGAAAATTGGAAATTAGACGGTGGTAGTTTTCTCCAAAAAGTCTTGAGAATCTAAACGAATTTTTAGTAAACATTTTTTGTTAAAAAAAAAAAAAACAGTACGGCCTAGTACCGAAAGGTGCTTTCTCCAGTAAACAACCCCACTTTTCGCCTGATGGAAGGTTACCGTAAGATTGCAATTAATGTGTTTGAGATTTTAATGTGTTCGATATTTTAAGTAATTGACGCTAAGACTAAGATTGTAATTAATGTGTTTTAGATTTCACGTAATTGACGTTACGACTAGATTCTAATGTATGTAGTCTAAATTCTAATGTATATAGTTTAAATTCTAATGTATGTAGATTAAAGTCTAATGGATTGACTTTAAGGCGACAATGTACAAAAGTAATTAAGATGTTAAGTAACAACGTAGAGTCAAGCGACAAAAAGTACGACGACGCAAACAAAATGCAAAATAAAATTACGACAAGTAGAAATAAACATACGTGGGACAAAGAGTGAAACCGTCTCTCAAAAGAGCTGTACGTAGGGCGGCAAGAGTGGACCAACGCATGTTATGACAGGTACAGACGGGACCAAGAGTGACAAAAATTGAACCGACGCTAAATGACCCTTAACGGCTCAATGAAAGCCGCGGGAAATCAGGTGGGTCATGTATTTAAGGGTAACCTTCCATCACGCGAAAAGTGGGGTTGTTTACTGGAGAAAGTACCCTTCCGTACTAGGCCGTACTGTTTTTTTTTATTTTTACAAAAGAAGTTTACTAAAAACTCGTTGAGATTCTCCAGACTTGTTGGAGAAAAATACTACCGTCCGATTTTCATTTTTCGACGCAAACGCTTCGTGTTTCCAGTACGTAGCTAGTCTCCTCCGACTATCCTCGGGAGGAGAGTTTGTGATTACTGGACGCGTGTTTTGGTCCACTTGTAAATTCAGAGTCGATCCACGACAGACGTGAAGCAATAAACTTACATGTGGCAAATGGAGTGTACCGTGTGACATCAAAGCCAGCCTGTTCGACGACAAAAAAATCTTGGTTGTATAGCCAGCCTGTTCGACGACAAAAAAAACTTGGTTGTAGGACATCCTGTGACGTCTCCTTCATAAATGTGCGATACAGCGATTCACGTTCAAATGGTACATTCTTGGACATTTGTACAAACTTGAACTTTGCAACGGTTTTAGTGGCCGTTGATACCACAACAACCCTTAGAACGTACATTAGCGTTCAGATTGTACATTAGCGTGACGCTACTGGATATTTTAATCGGCGTCAACCCGTACACATACGCAGCTGCGATTTTGTCCTTTTGGAAATGATGATTATTCCTGGGCGGCTCAACAGGATTAAACTACGTGTTACCAACCAGAATGAGCCACGCAGGTTTACAGACGCGACCTAATGGAAGGCACGCCCTTCAGTAAAATTTTCCGTACAATTACTGGGACGCCTGATGGAAGGTTACTCTAATACACACGTAATAAAGAGGCCAAACTAAAAAGAGGAAAAACTGAAGCTGCCCGTGAAAAGTTTGAAAATCTTTTTTAGACTTGGAATGGAAGAAATCTATTTGGCCAAATCGGGGTAAAATCCCAAAAGAGTACTGACACGCGTAAAAGACTAACAAACTTTTAACCTTCCGGTACTTTTTGTTCTTTCTGTTTGCACTCGCCCCTCGGCGCCTTCCATTGGTCCAGAAGTACGCCCGCGGTCATCCCGTGGCCGCACAAAAGTGGCCGTCGCGAAATTCGACCCCGAAATGACCACTTTTGGACAGCGGCGGCCAAAGGGGAAGCGTAGGCCGTAAGCCCGTTTTAACGTTTTTTCCACACGTGTGAACTTAGCGCACGCCGCTACAGTAGTAATATCTCGCTTTTGATTCCTTTCATTGCCGTATCGTAATTCTGAAACTTAGGGTGTGTCTCCATGTACTTGTAACTTAGAGAAATTACTTTGTTTTTTAGCGCAGATCCGGCGGACCCGGATTTCAAGTGTCCCTATGTGTAAAAACGGAATTAAAACTTAGGGGTGTGACAATTGTATACGCTGACATGCCCGTGACGGCTGCCAACGTCTACAATTTGTGATTCTCCAAATTGTTCGTGAGAGGCGGTGAGTCCGAATTGATGTGGCGCCCTCAGAGATTTTTCACGTTTTCGTGAAATGGCATCGGAATCTTCAGATCCCCTGAAATGAAGAAATCCGTAATGAACAGAAACTGACAAAACGAGACAAATTATGTACTTTGATGGACGCAAACGGACAAAACGTACTGAACGAAAATTGACAAAATGAAACAAATTATGTACTTTGATGGACGCAAAAGGACAAAACATATTGAATTGTGTCTTTTTCGTCGTCGCTTGAAAAATTACTACACGTGTGAATACGTGTTATAATTTGTTTATCGGAAATGCTTTGTTTTAAAAAACATCTTCCCTGTTTTTTAAAGAAAAAATTGAAGATGACGTTTTTTGGCGTGGCCGTGGGTCGAAGAGCACAAGACGACAACATGTAGTACATTTTAAATTCGATGATGACGCACAATGTACTTCTCCTTTTTTCTATTTTTTTGTACGGTTGACACTTACGCGGTACGGCGCTAAGTTTTAGAGCAAACGACAGAAAAAAACCCTTACTTAGGCACATGGAGACGCACCCTTAGTCTCTGACTTTTTCAAGCGAATTGAACACAAGCGGTTAACAATATCTCGTTTTAGATTCTTTTCAAGGCTGTACAGTACCTCTAGCGCTTGGTCACTTAATACTTTTTTCAAGCCAATCGAACGCACGCGGATAATAATATCTCACTTTTCATTCCTTTTAAGGCCGTGCCGTACTTTTAATGCTTTGACTCTTTCAAGCCAATCGAACGCACGCGGTTAATAATATCTCGCTTTTGATTCCTTTTATGGCCGTACCGTACTTTTAACGCTTTGACTTTTTAAAGCCAATCGAACGCACGCGGTTACGAATATCTCGCTTTTGACCGTACTGGTACCCATGCCATTTTCGACCCTTCCGTACGACTAAAGCTGTTTTCCACATGTGAAAGGAAATATATTACGGATTTCCGCGGATCAAACCATAACGGAACTGAAAAACGGATCTGAGTGGACAAAGATTGCCACGTGGCTTCAGGACTAGAATTTTTCTGTCAGTGTGACGTGGCGAGCTCGCAGCCCATGGCGCTCACCATGGTCATCGCGACAGTGCTGATGTTGGTGTGCCACGTGGCACTCGTCATGGGAGATTACATTGGAGACATCCCGGAACCAGACAGTACGTTTTCCCCTCCCTTGACCTTCCTTTTCTCTCTTCTTTTGTGCATTCCATGTGCTCACACGTGCGAAGCGTATCTTTGATTGGCTGCTCTGCCGCTTCTCTGTCGATCTTGCTGATGCAGAGTCGGCTCTAGAGGCGGTGAAGGCGGCGATGTGGAGCAGTGAGTACTTTATTGAAATCAAATGTGGTGAATTTTACTACTTCCTCTGCGATGATTCCCGTCGCGTGTATTGGATGTGAGTGATTATCGATGCGTGCAATCTCTGTTGTCATGATTCCGCACTGAATTGCATACGGAATTTCGCACTGAATTTCGCACTGAATTTCGCACTGAATTCTGATTCATGGGATGTGTGCAAGCTTTGCCATAATGCGCCCTCGAGTTCGATGAGACAAGATGGTCGGGGAGAGGGGAGAAGGAGGGAAGGACTTTGTTTAAAGTCCTTTGGGAGGGGGGTGCAGGTATATAGTCGGCCGAGGATTCAAAGGGAGCATTGCGGCGGAGATAGGCAACCTCACACGAATGACAAGCTTGTGAGTGGAATAGGGGACGCATTTGATACGTAAAAGTAGTCAGAAAATTAGGTTAGTAAAACATATAGTAACATTAGGAAGAAAAAAAAAGATTTTCATTTTACATTAGTTTCTCCATATTATATTTTGATTTTAGTCATCAAATTGGAGGTGGGGGTGGTTGGGAGGGGGGTCGAATTATGGGTGGGGGGGGAGGATGTTTTAAGTTGTAAATTATAAAAAATGGAACAAAAGAAGTTTTACCTTTTGATATTTTTTTTGTCAATATTTGAGAGTTTTTTTTTTGAAGTCGTTTGTAAAAAAACGTAGGCATGGAAGTCTACGTTTCACGATGAAAGAGCAGCGGTGGGAGAGTGGGTGGGGTGGGTTGGGTTGGGGTGGCGGGAGAATGGGCGGGCGAGTTGGGAGGGGGAGGGGGAAGGGGAGGGAGAGGGGTCGTGATGGAAACGGTGTGGTGTGAGAACACCAAATTCATTTATATTTCCATCTATTTTTTCTGTGGGGTCTTTTTTTTCATTGGTTTTTCAATTTATTATGATTTCTTCATGGAGGAAAGAGGTGGGAGGGTAGGATTGTGATAAGAGCCATTTGGTGGCACAAACAAAGTTTGTTGTAAAAATGTTTTTTTTTTCATTTAACATTATTATTTTATTCTTTTTAGGGATGAAAAAAGACGTGCTTTCCTCCCCCTAGGGATAGGAGTGTGGCAAAAATTGCGGTTTTGTTTAAATATTGTGTCCAAAAGTCCAACCTATGGATTACACCAAAATGATGTTGAATGTGATATAGGTAGTGTGATGGAAAAAAAAAATATCCACTATATGTCTTTACTAAGAATTTGCCCCTATTATTTTGAAATGTAGAACGTGTAGGAGATACTAACTAGGAGACCCTTTGGGGGTGTGACTGTTGGTGGGGTGTGCATGCTTCATGCCACAGACGTCTAGGTGGCAACTGGTTGAGTGGAAGCATTCCATCGTCCATCGGTCAACTCAAATCCCTCAGATACTTGTAAGACACGTGAATGATAACCTTGAAATGATAACCCTGTAATAAATAAGTAGGCAAAAATTAAATATAATAGTGATAAATAATGATAATAACAATAATGTTTATGTTGACAATCATAGAAAAAAAAATAGCAATAATGATAAACATTTCAAACGAACAAAAAAAGGAAAGGGGGGTTAAAAAGGGAGTGGAAAAGGGGTATCGACAGGGAGGGAGGGAGAAGGAAAAGAAAGGAGGGATAAAGGAGAGGCGGGAGAGAGGGGGAGAGGGTGAGAGGGGCAGAGAAGGAGAGGGAGAGAGAGGGAGAAAGGGAGGAAGAGAGGGAGGGAGAGAGAGGGGGGCAGAGAGAGAGGGAGAGAGGGACGGGGAGGGAAGGGGAGGGGATGGAGGGAGAGGGAGGGAGGGAGGGAGGGGGAGAGGGGGAGAGGGGGAGGGAGAGGGAGGGAATGGGAGGGAGGGGGAAGAAAAAGGGGAGAGGGGGAAAGGGGAAGAGAGAGAGTGGGAGATGGAGAGAGGGAGAGAGAGAGAGAGTGAGAGGGAGAGAAAAAGATAAATAGTAGTTGATGTGGTAGATTACAATAACAATAAGTAATAACAAATAATAATATTTAATTGTAGTAACCGTCAACAATTACAATAAACAGTAAGAATGAATAAAACCAATAAATAAAAAAAATCAGTATAGATGATAATAACAATATTTGTAAGGAATAATAATTCACGTTTGGTATTGTAAAAAAACTTAAATAAATATTACAATAAAACATTGCAACTAGTAATTATAATAAATAATAATAACTATTATCTTTAAGAAACAACAATAAATAACAATATAGATAAATAAAAACCGATAGTAATAATAAATAGTCAAAAGATAGTAATAAGCAAATAAAATGATTCATAATATTAAAAAATAATAAGTTATCATAATGTATAATGAGAAAAAATAGTTAAGTTGAAAATTTATAATAAATACTTAAAAGAATAAATAAAATTTGATGGTCATTTTAATCAATAGCTGTAAATAATCATATTAATAAGTTACCGTAAATAATAATAAAAATAAACATAACGAAATGATAAATATAGAACAAATAAAAATGTTAAATAGTAAATAGTAAATAGCCACAAGTAAAATGTAAACAATGAATAAAGAGTAAACACTAATAATAAATAGTAAATAGTAAACAGTAAACTCTAAACAGTAAACATGAGGATAGGAAGGGGGATGGGGAGGGGGGGAGGGAGAAGGAGAGGGAGAGGGAGAGGGAGAGAGAGTAGGATGGGAGGCGGTGAAAGTAGTAGGGAGAGAGGGGGAGAGAGGGGGAGAGAGGGGGAGAGAGGGGGAGAGAGGGAGAGAGAGGGGGAGAGAGGGGGAGAGAGGGGGAGAGGGGGAGAGAGGGGGAGAGAGGGGGAGAGGGGGAGAGAGGGAAAAACCCTAAAACACTCTAAGAAACCCTAAAAAACCCTAAGAAACCCTAAGAAACCCTAAAATCCCTTAAAAACAGAGAGGGAGAGAGGAAGATAGGGAAATAAGGAGAGAGGAAGAGAGGGAGATATAGAGAGAGGGAGGGAGGCAGAAAGTGAGGGAGGGAGAGAGTGAGGGAGTGAGAGAGGGAGGGAGAAAGAAAAAGTCGCACAATAAGAAGGATTCGCACCAAAAAAAGTACTCGCACCAAAAAAGAGGACTCGCACCTGAAAAAAGACTGACACCAGAACCAAGAGTCGCACTAGAAGTAGGACTCACACCAAGAAGAGGACTGGTACCAAAAAAAGGACTCGCAGCAAAAGGACTCGCACCAAAAAAAAGACTCACACCAAAATAATGATTCGCACCAAAAGTAGGAATTTTAGGAAAATAAGGACTAGCATTAAAAGAAGGATTCGCACTAGAAGAAGGACTCTCATCAAAATTATTCGAACTAGGAGTCGCATGAGAAAAAGGACTCGAACCAAAAATAGGACTCACACCAGAACGAGGACTCACACCAGAAGAAGGAGACTCATACCAGAGGAAGGACTTGCACCAGAAGAAGGATGGGTACAAAAAACGGGACGACAGATTCGCACAAGAAAGAGGACGACTCGCACCAAAAGGAGGACTCGCACCAAAAGAAGGAGACTTGTACCAGAAGGAAAGATTGGCACAAGACAGAGGAGGGACTCGCACCAAAAGAAGGAGATTCGAGGACTCGTACCAAAAGGAGGATTTGCACTAGACTCGAGGACTCGTACTAGAAGGAGGATTCGTACCAGAGAAGAATGAGACTCGTACCAAAAGAAGGACTTGCACCAAAAGATTGATTGGCACGAGAAAGGGGACGACAGATTGGCACGAGAAAGAGGATTACTCGCACCAAAAAGAGGACTCGCCATAGAAAAAGAAGACTCGCACTAGAAGTAGGACTTGCACCAAAAGAAGGATTCGCATGCGAAAGAGGAGGGACTCGCACCAGAGCACAGAGACTCGTGCACTAGAAGTAGTATTGGCACGAGAAAGAGGACGACGGATCGGCACAAGAAAGAGGTCGACTCGCACCATAAGGACTCGCACTAAAAGAAGGAGACTCGTACTAGAGGAAGGACTTGCACTAGAAGAAGGATTTGCATGAGAACCAGGAGGGAGGACTTGCACCAAAAAAAGGATTGGCACAAAAAAGAGGATGACCCGCACCAAAAAAAAGACTCGCACTAGAAAAAAAAGATTCGTATCAGAGGAAGGACTTGCACCAAAAGAAGGATTTGCACGAGAACGAGGGAGGACTTGCACCAGAAGAAGGATTGGCATGAGAAAGAGGATGACGGATTGGCACGAGAAAGAGGACAACTCGCACTAAAAGGTGGACGCGCACTAAAACAAGGAGACTCGTACCAGAGGAAAGACTTGCACTAGAAGGTTTGGCACCAGAAAAAGGATTGGCACCAAGAGAAGGAGGGACTCGCACCAGAAGAAAGAGACTCATACCATAGAAAGGACTTGCACCAAAAGAAGGATTAGCACAAGAAAGAGGACGACAGATTTAGACGAGAAAGAGGACGACTTGCACCAGGACTCGCACCAAAAAAAAAAGACTCGTACCAGAGGAACGAGTTGCACCAAAAGAAGGATTGGCATGAGAAAGAGGAGGACTCGCACCACGAGAAAAAAGACTCGCACTAGAAGGATGAGACTTGTACCAGAGGAAAGACTTGCACCACTAGAGGAAGGACTTGCACCAAAAAAAAGTTTCGCACGAGAAAGAGAACTCGCACTAGAAGTAGGACTCTCATTAGAAGAAGGAGACTCCTACCACTCACAGTAGAATAAAAAGACTCCTACCTGAAAAAAGGAATTGCACCAGAAAAAGGATTCGCACGAGAAATAGGATGACTCGCACCAAAAGGAGGACTTGCACCACAAGAAGGATTCGCACGAGAAAGAGGAGGACTCGCACCAAAAGGAGGACTTGCACCAGAAAAAGGAGACTGGTACTAGAGGAATAACTTGCACCAAAAAAAGGATTCGCACTAGAAAGAGGACTCACACCAAAAGTAGGACTTGCACCAGAAGAAGGACTCGCACCAAAAAAAGGTCTTGCACATGAAGAAGAACTTGCATCAAAAAGAGGGGGAAAAGGTAAGATAAGGAGAGATAGATAGTGAAGCAAGGAATGAGACAAGGAGAGAGACAGGGAGAGAAGGAAAAAGCAAAGGAGAAAGACAAAAAAAGAACTCGCACCAAAAAAAAGTCTTACACAAGAAGAATAACTTGCACCAGAAAGAGGAGGAAAAGAGGAGAGAAGGAGAGATAGAAAAGAGGAAAGGGAGGCGAAAAAAAAA
>JBBHKE010002758.1:251261-296392 GCA_037447655.1 Zygnema cylindricum | reverse complement strand
TGTTTGTCCGTTTGCTTATGTTGTCCACTTGTGGGCGTCTACAAATGTCATTTTGTAGACGTAGGCGATTGCTTATGTCGTTCACGTGTGGGCGTCAACAAATGACAGTCGGCGTCGACAATTGTCCGAGTATGTCATGAGCTCTTTGCGGCGTACAAAAGTCCGCAGTTTGTTCCGAGATCGTTGGCGTCTACAAATGTCAGCAGTTTGTTGGCGTCTACAGGTGTCGCAAGTATTGGCAACGTGTACAACTGCCACATATTCAAAATAATGAACGCGCAAGTAACGATTGACATAGGCACACTTTGAAAAGTACACCATAAAATCAGCGCTAAAATCCAAAATAATGTTTCAAAATATCGGTTACATGGGGACACGCCCTTAAGTGCTAATAAAAACATTAACCCTAATATCGATTCACGGCGTACTGTACTGTACGGTGTTGCATAAAGTTTTATGGATTTTTATGTGCTTGCTATGCGAACTGTATGGCGCACATTATTAACCGGGAGTAACAGGGCACGGGTGACGTGGCAATGTATCCGTCAGGATTTACGGAATTGTGTTCCCGCAGTTTCGGCTAGAGTAACGGTCTCGGCGGCGACCTATCGTGCCGGAAAACTGCAAAATATACTTTTGACTTTGTACAAAGTAGAATACCGTACACTTCGTGAGCTCCACACCTGTATGGTAAATATGTACGTACATATCGTACACATTTTAATGGGACCTGGTACGGTATCATCCACGTGTTAATGTCATCGTATTTTTCTGAATGAAATGCACTGTACTGTACTGTACACCGCCAATCGTTATTAGCGTGGGAGTTTGATTAGCGTATAATAATAATTACAGTGGTGTACGCTATTTAAGAATTTGAAAATTTTGGAAAAAATCATTCATTCTAATTGTTTGGTTATGGTAATTTGGATCTTTGAAAAAAAAAATGTCGGTCGCAAATATGCTTACACTAATATAGGTCTCCGTACAAAATCTGACAAATCGTACACAAATCGTACATTCACACGGTCGAAACGCAGCTGTCGGACGAATATGTGCGAGCGGGATTTTTTACGACCTAGTTTTTTTCCCTTTTTAGAACGCACATTCTCATGCGTCCGTGGTTACTAAAACTAATTTATTGTACTTTTTAACTTAAAAAGGTACATTTATGTACAGTCTGACACTGACCGTACACCACTCTATTTAAGAGACAACGTACTGAAAATAACCCTAAATAGAATAAAGAAAAAAATAGAATGAACTACACTAATGGAGAATAAAAAAAAAAAAAGCGGGACGGAATTAGCGTACACAACGCTAATAACGATTCGCGGTGTACTGTATCGTACTTATTTTAAAGTATGGTTAGTACAAATTTACTTTTGTACTTTTTAGCTTTATTCCTTCATTAGAATTTTGTATTCACTTTTGAGAACTTTCTCTCTTTGTCTTTGGCTTTTTCAAAGTTTTGAATGTACTGTGATTGGTAGCCATGGCCGTATCACAGCTGGCTGTCACACGTGTGAAAAAAGAACCAGCAGCATCTTCTTATGTCGGAAATGTAGTGGTAAGCTTCTTTGAACTGTTCTCAGTTTCCTCATTTCCTTTTTATTTCTCTCTTTATTTTATTTTATTTTATTTTATCGTATTTTAATTAATTAATTAATTTTATTTCATTTTTTTTGTTATTTATTTGTTGTTGTTTTTTTTGTTGTTGTTCCTCTTTCTTTCTCTCCCTTTTTTCTCAATAACTTTGATTTTGTTTATTAATTGTTTTTCACACTTTTTTACGATGACGTGACATTATAAACTCTTTATTATATAATGTTATAATCTATATTATTAAAAATAGTTTTCTTATTCAATACAAATATTTATGTTTTATTTATTTTATCTAATAATATATTTTGTGATGCACATCCAAAAGTTGTCTAACTACACCGTGAATCGCTATTAGGGTTAATGTATTAGGGTTTTCCGGCCTTATAAATCCATTTTCGGTCGTACACATTTTCTTATTAAATTTCTGACGGTTTTCATGGAAAAGTAAAGATGCCTAGGGTTTTCTATGGTTATCTATGGTTTTCCGGGGTTTTCTAGGGTTTTTAAGGGTTTTCGACGGTTTTCTGGGGTTTTCTACGGTTTTCTAGGGTCTCCTGTAGGGTTTTCTAACGATTATAGTTTTTTTTTTTTTTTTTAAACCCATTTTTTTCGTGCACAACTGTCTGATTAGTTCTCCTCCGGTTGCCATGGAAAATAATGGTTTTTAGGCTTTTCCAGGTTTTTAGGTTTTTTTTAAGGGCTTTTTTGCAAACGAAAATCGGACACGTGTGCACGAAAAAGCTGATTTAAAGATGATTATCAATTATTATTATTAGAAATGAAATTAATATATTATCATTAATCATTAAGTTATCAAATTATTTAATTAATTATTATAATTTAAATGCCGAAAAGATATATTATCGTTATTAGCGATACACGACGTAGTATTGTGGATTCATGTTTTGGATTTGCGTTAATTCTACCAACAGTGAACGGAACGGGTACAGCGTGAATCGTTATTAGCCTTATGTACGCTATATCGGCACCCCAAAATTTTGACATTGATACCTTAAATATAATAAATTACACTATTTAAGGACGTGGACCATAATCTGCCACGTCTCCTGGCACTAAATTATAATGAATGATGCTAATTTTTTCTTTACACTAATAATTTCTATACGCTAATAACGATTCAAGGTGTACTGTCCGGTTTCATTTTGTGTGAAAAAATTTCTCGGTCTTAAAGCTTTTTAAAAGAGTACAAAAGTTTTTTAGGTGTGTCCTGTACTATGACCCTACTATGCCGAACATATTGCTTATCGCGGATTGTTGAGGGGATCAGCAATCATACGTTGCCACATATCGATCACGCCCATAAATTCGCGGGCACTAGTAGTGGTACACACAACCCAAGAAAACAAGCGGAGGCGAGGGAGAGGGAGGGAAAGGGGGGGAGGGAAAGGGGGGGAGGGAGGAAGGGGGAGGGGGTGGGGGTGGTAAAAAAGGACCCCGGAAAGAAAAAAAAAAGGTATATAATAGGAAAAAGCAAAAACGTTAGTCTCACCAATAGCCCGGGAGAGGTTTAAACATCCGTTAATTCTCCCGTCAAATATGAATCCCCCGGCCTTTGTGATCCTCTCCCTCTCCTCCTCCATGTCTGGTTTGTGGTCCGTAGAGAGAGGGATTGCCTGGAACGAGAAGGATAGGAGAGGGAAGAAGAGAGAGGAGAGGGAAGAGGAGGGAAAAGAAAGTATTGTTAGGTTTTAAGGGTTTTTTCAGGTTTTCCAAGGGTTTTCAGAAGAAAAGGGAAAAAAACAAGGACAAGGTAAGAAAAAAATGTGTGTGATGGTAAACGGGATGAAAAATGTTTTTTAGAAAACTGAAAAAAGTTGTGAAATAAAAAGTTAAGGTGAAAAATAAAAGAGGTACTCCGTGAATCGTTATTAGCCTTATGTACGCTATATCGGCACCCCAAAATTTTGACATTGATACCTTAAATATAACAAATTACACTATTTAAGGACGTGGACCATAATCTGCCACGTCTCCTGGCACTAAATTAGAATGAATGATGCTAATTTTTTCTTTACACTAATAATTTCTATACGCTAATAACGATTCAAGGTGTAGTTTTTGTTGAAATGTATTCTATGTTGACTCTGGAATTTACGCTTTTTTCAGTTTTTATTATTATTATTATTTGTTATTATTGTTATTGTTAATACTACTACTACTATGACTGCTACTACTACTACTGCTACTATTGTTATTCTTATTATTATAATTATTATTATTTTACAGGCTCCGGGAGATGAGGTTTTGGATCTTACGACGGCCGAGAGAGTGGTTCGACTTGGCGGTGGTCTTCGACAGGTGGGTGTGTTTTTACATTTGATGGTTGTTATTTTATCAAAATTATTTAAAATGTCTCAATCTCTCCCTTTGTCGTTCGTTCTTCGCTTGTGTCTCCCTTTGCCTTTCCTTCTTGGAATCAACTTCTCTCCTCCCCTCTCTCTCTCCCGCTCTCTCTCTCCCTCGCCCCTCTCTCTCGCTCTCTCTTTCTCTCATTCCCGCAATAGTATATCACTTGTCTATATTCCTAGTTCTCTAAAGGTTGATTCATAATACTATGGCATATTGGGGGAAAATGTGTAGGCAAGGAGAAGTCATATGTACTGTTTTTTCCTTAGATTAAGGGATTACATACACTTTAATTTTAATGGAATAAAAGTCCTACGTCAACGCACTGTTACTACCATCATTGTATAATATTATGTTGTTAAAATGCGGTGAAAATAACAGAAATAGGATAATGTGGATTACATTATTCCTTGTGTACATTACACTGCCCATCGCTAGTAGAGTCAATAACTTTGATTCAAGTGCGTGTTTTTTTTTTACAAAATCATAAATTAGTGTTAGTAACACTGCTGACTTGAGTGGTCCGTAAGAAGCAACACTGGAAAACATTTGTGTATATAATTTAAAAATAAAATAGCGATAATGATTCACTAACTCTAAAAGCGATGGGGGGTGTACCTTATTTTATCGTTACTATGATGCCCCGTGTTTTTTCCCCGAAATTTAATGACACTATTTAGTAAAGTGGTTCATAACTAGCCACGTGTTGAAACATAATATACTGTAGTTAATACTGAATCCGCTTTAACACTAGTAACTCACTTACTCTAACAATATGTAGGGTGTAGTAGAAGTTATAAAATTTTACAATTCAATATGGATTTCTCAATAAAACCAGTGGGAAAGTGCAAATTCTCGTTGCGTTTTTTTTTTAAACCCACACACTCACCTTACATGGATTTTTTGGGGTTGGGTTTATGTGTTTTTGTTTGTTTGTTATGGCTTGTTCGATTAATTTGTGAAAAAAAAGGAAGGAGATTGTGTTGTTGCTGTGAGAGCCGGTCGACTCCGGTCGGCAAAAAACAATAAGTTATGGGTTGAAGGGTCACAAAAGAGGGTAAGGCACTTTTCTTATAATTTCTAATTTGGAACTCTGGAGCATGTTTTTCATCGCTATCAGAGTTACTACTGTTAATTTAAGTGTGTGTTTTATGACCCAAAATCATATATTAGTGTAAACAATAACATTTATCTAAGTGACCCTCAATGAGCCGCATGGTAAAACATAATTCAGTGTAGTTAGTTCTAGTAAAGTGTTAACGCTAATTATTTACTAACTCTAATAATGATGTAAGGTGTAGCGGAATTGACAGTATTAGACTTGGATGACAGAAAACCTCTTTGTTGCTTATAGAGTGATTTCAGTATGGCAGTTTTCCATTACAGAGGGAAAACTTTAATCATGAAAATGAAAAGCGGTTCTCTCACGTTTTACCACTTTTATTCCTCACAAAATACTATATATTCATCTTTTATTGATCTTTTTATTGATAGACGACAGTGTGAACAACTATAGATATACAGTTACGGTTAGTGACAAAATTGTACGAATTCTAAGATAATTACATTATACTCACAAAACGTGAGTAATTTCCGGTATTGTACTCACCTTATTAGTGTGCACCTGGTTCCTAAATTTCTACTTATTGTTGCGTAACACTCATTGCAATACTGAATGTTATTCGATGATGTTATTTGCACTTAATTAGCAGTTTTCTGAATAAAATAATTGCACTTTTTCAGGTACGTTAGTTTGTGGCATTTTTGTCTTTTCCTCCAAGCTTGGATGTCCCATCAACCCTTAACATGCGTCCAACCAATGTATTGCTTATTTTATTTTCTCACTCTATTTACAGTGAGAGTGCATGTATTTTTCTATTTATTTATTTATTTGACTTCGACTGAGAAGATTAGGCCCAGTCCATGTCCTATCGACTCTAGCATGCGTCCAACACGATGTAACATTTAATTTATTTTCTCACTCTTGACTATAGAATGAGATTGCATTTTTTTTTTTTACATTGACTGAGACGATGGGGCCGGGACTGGGCCGAGATGTGGCAGCCAGTATCTGCCATCGGTGGGAGATGTGGTACTGGGAGTAGTGACTGACCGACATTCTGAGGTGAGGATAACCTTTAAAAAACATACGTTCTGATGAAGATAAAGCATATATGATGCAGATAAAGGCATGAAGATAAAACATATGTATTGTCGATGAAGATAAGGCAAAGTCGAAGATGACGATGAAGATAAAGATAAGATGTATCAAATAAAAGACAAAGATGAAGATGCGGGTGACCATAAGATAAAATATATTGGTGAATGATAAAGGCAAAAACAGAGGTGGAGGTAAATATAAATGTGTTGATGAGGGAAGAGACAAAGACAAAGATGAAGATGAATATGACGATAAAGATGAAGATAAGGATAAATGTATTGTTAAAGAAAAGGAAGTTAAAAGTTGATGATAATTGACGAGGATAACAAGAAAGACAAAGACGAAGATGACGATGAAGGCAAAGATTAAATATATTGATGAGGAAAAAGACAAAGGTGGAGATAAAGATAAATGTTTTGATGAGGATAGAGACAAAGATGACGATGGTGATGAACAGAGAGTTGACGTTTTAAGGCAAAAACAATGATGGAGATAAAGATAAATGTGTTGGTGATGAAAGAGGCAAAGACAAAGATGGAGATAAGGATTGATGTACTAATGAGGAGAAAGACAAGATAGATGTATTGATGAGGATACAGACAAACTCAATAACAAAGACAACGATGAAGATGAAGATAATGGTAAAAATATAGACGAGGAAAGGGATTGAGATAAAGGCAAATGTACTGATGAGGATAGCGACAAAGATGAAGAAAAAAGGTAATGATGAATGTATTGATGAGGATAAAGACAATTATGAAAATTAAGATAAAGATAAATGTAAAGATCAGTGGCTAGTTTAAATGTGCCCCTTTCTTTTCTGTTTACAAGCATTCGTTTCTCCTGATTAATCAGATTTCATCCTTTCAAGACCCCAAAGCTCTTAGTTGGGTTCCCCTTTTTTTTCTTCCCTTTCTTTTTCTTTCTTTTCCTGGTTCTAGTTCTTACCTCTCGAAATACACCTTCATGTTGGCTGGCATATTGCATAGGAAGAAAGGTTGAGTTTCGAGGCAATTTTATCTTTTGGGTAATAAGATATTCTATATCTTAATAAGCAAATTGTGGTATCGAATTTAAATTCTTAAAAACCAACAAAGGGAATTTGCAGAAATTGATGGGAATGGTCTGTAGTATTCTAATACCCTCCCGCTTTTTTCATTGTTTCCTCTTTTGCGCCTTTTCTTATACTGCAATATCTCTTGGACGGAATGTAGATTTCTTTAGTTCTGAACCGGAAAAGGAGCTTCAACTGTCTTCTTCCTCAATAAATCACACATAACCGCTGAAGAAGCCATTTCAAAAAAATTTAAAACTCTTCCAAAATGTTTGACAATGATCATTAATTGATGTCGATCACTATTGTTGATTATTGATGTCGATTTGTAATGTGGACTAAAAATTTGGATTATTTATGTGGATTATTACTGTGGATTTCTAATGTGGATTATTAATTTGGATCATGAATGTGGATTAAATCTGCAGAATTTTGACATTGATATTGGGGGTCCATCACTGGCCCTTCTTCCAGTTTTAGCATTTGAGGGGGCGTCTCGTCGAAATAGACCCAATTTGCAGGTAAGTCCTTTATTTTAGGAGTATATAAACCTTTTTTACATAATAGTTATTAACAGAATACACTGGTTGTTTTATTTTGATGACAATAAGGCAATCAATGAATACATCCAAAAACAGAAGAAAAAGTTAGGATTGAAAAACATCCACTGGGTTCATCGATTCAATCCCTTTTAAAATACAAACTGTTTAATTTGAGTTGTGAGTTAATTTTTTATTTTTATTTTCCTGAAAAAAGGATTACCAAATAGTTCAGTGTACTAAAGATAAATATGTACACTTAGTACCAAGTTGATATAGTAAACAATATATAAATTTATTCAAATGCATTGAATATAAAAATTTACGGAAAGAAATTGAGAATCAAAGCTGTTGTTTTTTGCTTTGAGCCAAGGGGTGACCAAAAAAACGTTTCTACTCAAAACCATGCTGTAAATTTGAATTTCGCATTAGACGTATTGATCTTATGAATGTCTTATTCTACAAAATTAGGCATTGCATTAAATTTTGAAAAGTAAATATTTAATACTAAATATAAAACATAAAATATTCCAAAAGATGCTTGGAATGGAGTGCCGCATTGTCGGGAGACAGACAATTGTTAGTTTCCAATTTCTAGGACGGCACACAGTATAGTGTAACAACTGTTGAATACATTTAATCGCTATCTTTTTTATGTCTTAAAGCTTAAAAAATTACTTTTTAGTACCATTCTATATTGGGAATTCTCAGGTGGGAACTGCTGTTTATGGCCGCGTGGCGGTTCACCATCCCGATCGTGTTCCGGAGCTCGTTTGTACTGATGGTAATACCATAATTAATGTGGATTTCAAAGCCAAAAGTTTACACATTTAAGTGTTACGTTGTCTTATCAAGTGCTTCCTGACTGATGGTATTCCTGACTAGTAACCTTGCAAAATATTGTCTTACAACAAGAAAGCGGCAAAAGCTTGTTTTCAACTACAATGACTTCCTATCCTTATTTAAGTGACAATGCGGCATTCATGTGTGTCTGACACGAGGCATCTATTCGTATGTGAAATGTGGCATTTACGTATCGGTGACATGTGGCATCTGTCTATGTATGACGCGTGTGTTCGTCCATATGAGGCATGTGGCATTCGTCTGATGTGTCCATTGTCTGTATGTGACACGTGGCATTCGTTGTATGTGAGACCCGGCATTCGTCCATATGAGACATATGGCATTCTTCTGATGCTGAATTTGTATGTTTATAACACGTGGCATTCTTCTGTATGTGACGCGTGGCATTTGTCTGTTTGTGACACGTGGCATGTTGGGGGGATCTCGGGAACACGGGCAGTGAGTGGAAAAGCGGCGGGATTTGGGCCGTTGACGGGAGGGTACATTTTTTCCTGCAATACAGGATTGGCACGAACGTGAGTGTTTTGCTACTCTGTTTGTCTTAGTTGGGAGAGATAGAGATTGGATAAGGGAGAGGGAGAGGGAATCTACATCTAAACAGATGGTTATGGTAGGTGACAGGAAAGAAAATGGAGAGAAACTAAGAAAGAAAGAAGGAAAGAAAGGAAGGAAGAAAGAAAGAAAAAATGAAAGATAGAAGGAAAGAAGGAAAGAAGGAAAGAAGGAAAGAAAGGAAGGAAGAAAAAGAAAAAGAATGGAAGGAAGAAAGAAAGGAAGGAAGGAAGAAAGAAAGAAAGAAAGAAAGAAATAGATAAATTTACTAAAACATCTTCTTTTTTTTGTTATTTATTTTGTTACTCTTGACAGGCTTTTGGGAACTCCCACCTGTCCGGTTTTGGAGGCTTTGGGAGAATCTCTTTCCTTTGAACTAGCTGTGGGAATGAACGGCCGAGTATGGGTAAGTTTCCATTCTTTATGTTCTTTTTCTTTTTCTTGTCTTTTTTCTCTTTCTTTTATGTTTTTTCTTTTGGGTGAGTTTTGACTCCTTATGTTCTTTTTCTCTTCCGTTTTTCTTTCTTTTTCTCTTTCTTTATCTTTTACGCTTTTTCTTTTTTTGTAAGATTTGAACTTTTTTATGTGTGTGTATGTTTCTCATAGCATAAAAGAAGGGGGAGGGAGAGCGAGGGAGGGAGGGAGGGAGGGAGGGAGGGAGGGGGAGAGAAGGGAGAGGGCAGAGGGGGAGTGGGAGGGGGACAGAGTCAGGACAGAGACAGAGACAGAGAGAAAGACCAACAGACAGCCAGACACTGCTATTAGTGTTAAAAAGATATTGAGTTGGTCAGTTTTTCCCATGTTATTTTTTGACATAGTTTTCCGTTTTTTAATCTTGCTTACACAATATTAGAGGGGAACATCTTTACATTTTGGTTCCGTCCTGACGAAATTTTTAGGTGAATTTTGAAAACACATGACAAAACCTGCTCGAAGATTTTTACGTTAATAGGGATGAAAAGGGTATAGTTGATAAATGACGACTTATCACTCGTAAAGGGACTTTTTAAAGGGAATTTATACCCTTGCAAGTATATGCATCAAAATTTGTTACTTAGTGGTTAAAAGTTGTTACTAAGTGGTTAAAACTTGTTACTAAGTGGTTAAAATTTGTTTCTAAGTAGTTAATTTTGTTTCTAAGTGAAGTGAGGTTCTATTTCACCAATGGGAAGTTAAGCCTTCTTCTTTTTTATTTTCTTTTTTGTGCCATTCATTCTTTTGTTTGAAAAGGTCAAATTTTGCGGTTTATGGTCATGAAAGTCATCGAAACTTTATGTCTTGCCGGAACTAATTTTTTGGAATTTTTGAAGTTTGATCTCCTTTCTTGTTATGACGGTGGAAAATGGGAAATCTTTTGAGTAATTCTTGGTTTTTTTTTTTTTAGGTTAATTCTTCAAAGTATGAGACGACGGTTCTCATTTCAAATGCAATCACAAATGCCGCTTATTTGCCGCCGCCTCTCCAACGATCGATGGTGAAACAGTTGTTAGCAAAGGTTAGTTAATGGAGTCAAAAATACATGTCGAAAGTAGGAAAAATACAATAAATTCTTAGAAAGAAATAAGAAATTGTTTTTTTTGTCTTAGTTCTGAGAGTCGTCGAGGCTTTACATGACTTCAATGGTGGTTTTCTTCAGAGATCTTTGATAAAGTTCTCTATTTGGAAGGTTTCTTTGAGGCATCAATTGTGATGTTAAGGACAACGGTTGACGTTTTCGTGTTTCATTGCAACCATCTTGTAATAAAGAGGATTCTATTTGAAATTTCCTAGAGTACTGGATGTATACATGTTGGTATCATGTCCCATCACACATGTCTTGTCATGCCATGTCACGGCATGTTATGTCCCATCACGTTGTGCCGCCTGATGTGATGTGCTGTGCTGTGATGCGATGTGTTGTGATGTGACGTGTATGATGTGATGTGATGTTATGTGACAAGATGTGATGAGATGAGACGGAATGTGGTGTGATGTGATGAGATGGGATGTGACGAGATGAGATATGACGTGACGTGATACGATGTGATGAGATGAGATGTGATCTGATGTTATGAGATGTGATGTGATGAGATCCGATGTGTAGTGAGGAGATGAGATGAGATGTGATGTGATGTGATGTGATGTGATGTGGCATGATGTTTTAGCACGTGAGGTGACATGATGTGATGTGTTGTAATGGGATGTGATGAGATGTGATGTGATGTGATTTGTTGCGATGAGATGAGATGTTATGTGACGTGATGTGATGTAATGTGATGCGAGTTGTGATGTGGTGTGATGTTAGCTAGAGAAACCACATATGGCGTAGTACAGGAAAACCATAATTAGTGTAGCGTGAGAAACTACAAAAAGTGCAATACATGGAATCCACACTTAGTGGTAGAGCAAGAGAACCACAGCGTATCACTGGTTGGACCCGCATGTATTGGGGGACAGGGAAACCGCCTGATGCAAAACAGTCAGACATACAGTATTTGTATATCACCACACAGTATTTGATCGCCATAACATACCTTCCAAACTGTGTGACACATCTACTACATGGCCAAGGACCTGATTCATTTTTGCCGTGAATGGGGAACACTATTGACCGTCAATGCCAAAATATTGGTTAACAAAATTGTTGCAGGGAGCTCTAGAGTGACTGCCACAGATGTTTTTGCACCTTTTTTGTCAACCTATCAGCTAATGCCTTGCGCCCAACAGAGCCTGAATGATGAAAAGAGGTCCAACAGCAACAGCCGCAGGAGGCTTAGTGCGAAAGTGTCTTCATGTAGTACAGCGTCAATGTCCACATTTTTGTTCAAATGTGCAAAAGCAATGTAAATATTTTTCACTTATATTACACTTACTTTATGACTTTTCCCAGCATAATTCACATTTAGTATAGGGATCCCACATACAATACAGTACAGTTAAAAGACATTTAGCATTGGATAGAGAAACCACATGTAGCCTAGTACAGAAAATCACACAAGAAGACAGTACAAGAAGACCACACGTAGGGGTAAAGCAAGGGAACCAGTGTATTACTGGGGAACCCACATACATTGCAGAACAGGGAAACCACCTAGTGTAAAGCAGTACGACATACAGTATATGCAGAGGTTTTCGCAATTTATCCAAACGGATATGAGGTACACCGACAGGTGAAGAAGGGCGCAGAAGGGACTTTCATGCAATCATGATTACAACCACATAGATACATAGGAAGACAAATGAGACGAAATACTTCATTTTTTTTGTTTTTATGTTTTTTTAACAGTACACCTGTCACACCATCTGAAACCAAAACAAAATACCGATGGACTACGAAAATAGGTTCAAAGCCTATTAGAAGGTTTCAAAACCGTCTTTGGCATAACAAGAGTCCATATATCCACAACAAAAAGAATACATGTAATTTCCTCATCTTTCACTATCCGAACCCATATTTTCCTTCGGAAAAGGAAAAGAAACCCGAAAGATCTCCTGTGTACCAGCCTTAGAATTTAAATTCCTTCTGTTTCTTTGACTTCCCTTCCTTCTCCTGGGCCTTCCGCTTGCGTTGCAATTCTCTCTGAAAAAAAAAAAGGGAAGGAGGGAGGGAGAGGAGGGAGGGAGGGAGGGAGGGGGGGATGAAAGACTTGCAGTTAGGATAACTAGAGATGAAGCACAATGTTTTCAAAACCATGCAAAAAGACAATCTCCAATGAAAAAGGAGGTACGTTCCAGTACGTTCCAGTTCCAAAATAATGTCACTGATAGTACGTATTCGATATATATAGGTGGATTACTGTTGTTACTGACCATAATCACGATAATCGTACAGAAAAACCTACCTATTCTGCAAAATAGTACATTTTTCTGTATGGGAACAACTATGATTACAATAGTTAACCATGACACTCTTGGGGATTTATGAGTACAAAAATACTAAGTGTTGTGTATCGGGTAATCACTTATCGCGATAAAACCGATAGTTATCGGTTATCGAACGGTGAGGGATACCGATATATTCGAACATAACTTAAACAGAATAAAAAATGTACAAAATGAGTAAAGAAATGTCGCGACCGCAGGGGGGAGGGGGGCTTTTGAAAAAAAAATCACAATCCATTCCGTACCAGAGTGCGGAGTTATCGCCGATAGTTATCGAAATAGGTGTTATCGCGATAAAAAACCTATACTGTTGATTTTTTATCACGATAACACAGGTACCAATAAATCGTGCCAAAATATAGATTTTCGGTGAGCCAAAAAAAGGGGCATATCGGTTATCGGCAAATGGCTACCGACACACAACACTAAAAAATACATTTAGGGTATTACTAGCAGTACTGACCAAAATCACTATAATCATGCAGAAAAGCGCACTTTTTTTTTCAAAATCACATATTTTTCTGTCATGAATACCATGACCAGTTACAAGCTTGCATAATTACTCTATAATTGACGTTTCCATTCAGTAATCTTAAATGTCTTTCCAACCTAATATGTGCATTTGCAAGTCTAACAGAATCAAGAAAAAGTATGCAGAAGCTACACATCCAAATGCTGTCAAAGTTTTTTTAAACACGTCAACTGACTAGTACATACATTTTTTAGTTCTGTATATTATTTTATATTTCCTTGCATGTTACTTCCTAATCTAAACCACCAAAGCTTCAAAGATCATTTGACTAAAACCACATTCTTACTATTAATTCTTAATCTACATGTACATTCTTGCATTTATCAGAGATTTTTCTTATTTTTATTATTGACAAAAACGCTTCTCTAAACTGAACTACACCAGAAAGAATTGCCTCTGAAATCAATTTATACAAATAACAAATTATTTTAACTTATTTTACTTTATTATTATTTGTTTATTTAGTAATTTATTTTTTAACTCACCTGGGCCACCATGTCACTAAAATCTTCTCTTTCTGGAGCCTTCTCTGCTTGTCGAGCCTGCTCGTATCTGCAGTCACATCAAAACCATATGTACGTGTTTATCATATACATGTTTATTCAGCTTACTTACTTACTTCCTTTGGTGAATTTACTAATCAAATGTATAATTGTCCAGCTAACCTTCCGGTTGCATTTATTATATATAGCCAACTAACCTTTTGGATGCATAAATATATTAAATGAACATTTATCCAACTAAACTTTTGGTTGTATATAATTATTTGTTATCCAACTAACCTTCCGATTATATTTATTTTACTGTAAGAATTTCATCCAGCTACCCTTTGCAACTTATGCCCATGAGGAAGAAGCCGCACACAAAATAACTTTGCAGAAAAAAACCTAAAATCCAGAAAAAAAATCATCAAGGCTCACATGAACACATCCATTGCATGTAATTTTACAAGACTTCTGAAGCCTTTTAGCTTTCGCCTAACAAACTTTGTCTTTGTATAACTCTTCAAAACTTGCAACAAACATTTTCTTCAAATCCCAAGACAAAAAATGGTATGGAGATCAAATAATTGGTGACATTAAAAACTGAAAAAAAAAAAAAAAAAGGTAGAGAAAGAGCTCTTACTTTGCCGCTAACGCATAATCATCGAGCCCCTCGAGCTCTTCAGGTCGTAAAGTAATATCGACCTTATCTGACTTCTGACTCTTAATTAAGTCAACCTGGGACACCCACAGCAAAGCAGCACAAATTTACAATAAACCCTTAAATATTCCAAACACAGTACTACTTCCCTGACACAAAACCAGTATTCATTTAATGGACAAAGACCATGGAGACAACACAAACGCCATATACATCTTCACACACATATACATATACACACAAAAAAAAGGAGACAAAAAGTAAGTATTAAGTAGTAGCAGTAGTAAGTTTTAAGTATTTTTTGCTCAAAGCATTTGTGGATTTAACAACAACACAACCACACCAACAAAACTCATAAGAATTACACAATTCTTTGAAACCAACTTATTGGCTAAATGTCTCTGGTAACAAAAACACACACAAAAAGAAAGGATGGAGTACAGATGACTCCTAAACCTTAATCTTTGTCAACAAGACAATTCCTAGTCTTAATGGAAAGCCCGGGAAGACCTGTTCATATTGAAAAATTAAATAATATTGAAACCTTTGAGATTCCCTAATCCAGAGGTCTTCATAGCGATGGAATGTGCATTGACATAGGGGTTGTAAACATGAATTCGAACTTATTATACTGTTTTTGTGGAAGCCTTTGCCCCTAAAATACTATTTTAAGCATTTTGCACAAGCGGCTAACAATCTTCCTCGTCAACTGTACCTAAACTACAAAGATTGGAACTTTAGTTTCTTTAAAAAAAATAAAAATGTGTACTCCAATAGAAGTACATGGCAAAGTCAAAATCAAAGAAAAAGTCCAAAAACTGTCAAACAAACTTACCACCTTCTTTCCGGCAGCTGCCTTATCAACACCGCCAGGAAGTATGTACCTGAAAAACAAAAAGGCAAACAATAACCCGATTTTTTTTCATCAAAATCTCGATCAAAAACCCATACTGACAATATCCAGTGAACGGTTTGCGACAAAGTTTAAGGACCGGAGATGAGACTGCTATGCAAAAATGGAAGAGAAAAGTAAGAAGAGATCGAGGACTGCAATATTCAACTGGACTTCCTCTGAGAAGATAGTAAGGATGACATGCAAACATTTAGCTAGTGGCAAAACATAGTTTGGCTGATGTGAAAAGGCCATACAGAGCTGTCTGGCAAGCGGCAAACTTTTTTTCAATCTTTGAACAAGTCTTTTTTTTCCCCCTTTGAGAGACATCACCTTTTTTCTCACCAACTTTTGTTCAGCAAGCTTACCCTCTGCGTTAATGAAACACCAGTATTTTATTCTTTTAAAATGACATTACAGCTAAATCAACATTCGGAAGTAACCAAGATATGAAATACATACGTGTGAGTAGTGCCCAAAATAGTGCCAGCCCCAATTCGTTCTTCCTTCTCCTCCACGACCTGCAAGGAGCCATTAAAAGATTTCTAAAAACTAGCACCAAAAAATACTGATATACTCAACAGCGTCTCACTTTTAATTGCAAAAAATCGTTAAGAAAAAGAAAACTACGGGAAAAAAAAAAAAAAAAACTCAATATAAACTTGAGAGAGCTAACTTGATTTAATAGGAACTTTTTTTTTTGCATTGACATTTATAAATTATAAATATATAAAATTTGGCGGAGCGAAGCAGAGATTACTAGAAAGAAAATTAGATTTCCAATAATTATGATTAGAATTATTTGAATTCACACGTCCGTTATGGTTAATTGCAGGGTTTGTCAAAAACGGAATAGGATCGTAAAAACTGGTATGGTATTCTCATCTTGTATACACAACCCTACAAATGTGGCGAAGACATACCGTATAGAGAGGCTTCTCAGGCTCCTTCCTTTGAGCCTTACGAAGATCGATGACATCTGGAGTCTCAACACCAGTTGGTGTCCTGCAACAAGTCTCAACCACAACAAATAATAAGCTATAAACATTCAATAGCTTTGCTTTACTACTACCTTACTTCTCTTCCTCTAGGACATCTAAGAACAACAACTGAAGAATAAGTCTAGCTTTGCTTTACTATCAACTTCTCTTCCTCTAGGACAGTCTAAGAACTGCTGAGGACATAAAGCCAATCTGACACTAACCCTAATAAAACTGTAATAAAACCACGAAGGCATCAAAGTAAGAGATCAATAATTACAACTTTGTTTTCCAAGGAAAGATCACACCCACGTCCATGACCTATCATGCGAGAACCAAGAATGATCATAGTGTCATACGTTGATAATGAGTCCACAGATGTTATGCCAGCTTCAAGCTCTTCTTCGCCCATGCCCTCTTCTTCTTCCTCTTCTTCTTCCTCCTCCTCTTCCTCTTCTTCCTCCAAGTCTCCCCAGTGTTTGCTTTTGTCCACAGGCTCCTCCTGCAGCAAGTCCACAGCAAGAAGCATAGTTACAAACAGCCTCGTCTCATAAAGGAGACTGGTCTAATAGAAACCAGGTGCCTACAGAACAATTTTCAACTACTTGGACCACGACAGAAATTTGGGTGATAGTGAGAGGAGTAAAGATGGAACGTGTAAGGGTATGGGAAAGGGAAAGGGAAGTCAATGCTCAAATAAGGTACCGTACTTTAACATTTGGATAGATAAGAAACTCTTCAACATGAAATAACTCCAAAATTACAATGAAATAAATGCCCTTGACATACTTTCACTCATCAAAAGACACCCAAGAAAAGTTACAGAAACCTTACATCATACGCATCCAGATCATCTTGTACGGAGCCAAAAACATCTCCATAAAGTGGGCGTCCCAACTGTTAAGAAGAACAATAAAAAAAACAAACTACTTTAGAGAGAGCTACTTTGATACCATTTAAGAAGCCAAAATGTTGAGCATAGTGACAAGTACTACTTTCCTATAAGTGGTTTTGATATTCACTTGAATATATGACTTTGCTGGGTAAGTTCAAACAGCAGAATGTCAACATTAACATCGAACTCCAATTTCTCACACAAATAACAAATACTATTAATGGCAAAGAGCCCCATTTGTGAACAGCAGACAGCCTGTGACACCAAGAAATAAAACCTTTTATTAAAATCTTCCATGAAAGTTTTTCACAGAACCTCTTGCTTTCCAATGAAAAAAAATCTGATAAGGTATATCTTACCTCGTCCACTGGAGGCTTGCCCCAACCCCCTGGATGATACCCAAAATTTGCCCCGTCTGGGATAGGCGCATTTAACCCGGGAATCTTGAGTTGAGGATAAGATGGGGGTGGACCATAACGCTGGAGAAAGTCAAACAATATCTCCATTATTCATGGTCAGCATTGACATCAACATCACCATCATCATTATTATCATCATACTGATGACAATCACCATTATCTTCACTATCATCATCATCATTTTAATCATTCATCATCAATATCAATTTCACCGTCACCATTATCATCATTATGATATTTTTTAGACCACTAAAAGCAGACAAAGCAGATAACACAGAGAGTACAAGAAAAAAAAAAATAGCCCCTAACCTGTGACTTACTGCTCTAAAAAACCCTCTAGAGACACAAGGAATTGAACCACATGATGAATTCACTCACATGACGACCATACTTAAAATGCAAATAAATTCTATTACCAAACACTATAATATGCCAAACAACCAAAAAGCTATTGAGTAGCAGATGATCAATCTGTCTGCTTTGATTTAAGGCTTATCTTTCACAAATTCAATTACGAAATCAAGTTATCTGACATGCATAAAAAGTCTTCAAGTTCCTCTTGTAACAGAAATATTAAAGGACAGCGATAAGGCTAGGATAGATATTCACTTGACTACCTGCATATTAATAAGCCATGGTGGCGGAGAACCTTCTGTCATACCAAGTGCGGTTTTGAGATCATCTGAAAATTGTCCAGGCTTAAACTCTCTCAACTTCACCTGAAAAATAAATGGCAAAAGACGAGGATGAGATGAGAAATCCCAATTACGGTATCGAGCACACTCTAAAAAAAAATGGAACAAAATGTCAAATACTAAAGGCAACAAGCCATCTTTCCCAAATGAATTCCACTAACCACCTATAGGGGACCACTACTGAAACGATCAACCAGCGTGCTCCCCTGCTACCAAAACTTAGCCTCGAAAGAGATAACGCGGATTCCAATCGGAAGTGATCATCAGCATATTCCTCGTGTTTCTTTGAAAAAAGCTAGGCCAATCACATTTTACTACCAGATAGCTCGACAAAATGAGGCAATCTTTCTATATGTATTAGCCAGTCCTTCCAGATGACCATTACTCGCCATATTCTAGCCCGACATGAGTTTTGGACCAGTCATTAATCAATAAAACTTTATCATACACATCAAACAATCACGGTAACTGTCATTCTTCTAGGAGCTTGAATTTGTACCTCAAACTCTTTGCCCTCGTGGTAAAGATCACCATGATGAGTCAGCTTTGGCTTTGTCTGGTATTTGAAGAACGCATCATGCAGTACCTGCATATCAAAAAAAGGGCACGTAGCTGACAAACAGTGTTAACCCAACTTTTACAACAAATTTTTCTTAACACAGAAAATATTCGATCAGTTGACATAGTCTAGACATTAACCATTGAGGCGAGGGAAAAAATTATAAAATCCTCAAAGAGCAGAAATATTAACTCGAGATGGACATTGGGAAGATTGAATGCCACAACACAATCTACTTATTATAAGCAAAGCCATTTTCTTGAAGAAAAAACAGTACCTGATAATCAATATCCATCTTTCCCATCTTTGGCTGCATCTTCTCCCTTTGCTTCTGCTTCAGTTTCTTACTGTCCTCCTTCTCAATGTATGCCTGTAATACCTCTACCAAGATGGACGTGGTTAGACATCACAAAAAAGTCTTATAGCTTTTTACACAGCTTTCTACAGAGCTTCGGCTGCATTTATATCATAACCAGCAGGACCTTGTCAACTATGTGAATTAAGGGAAATGTGCAAAATAAAGTTAGAGATTCAAAAACTGCAAGAAAACACCAAGAAGACAACAACCTCGTCATCATGTTTGTTCCTTCAAACAAAACAATCTCTCTGAAACATCCTTACAGTACAAATTACCAATGTCGAAGAACTATGCGCCTTCATTCCCTGCAACCTTTATTCCCTGTGATGTAAACAAGAACTTCTGAGAGCTCTAAAAATGTTTAACACTAACAGCGATGGACGGTGTTACTTCTCCGCAAGCGGATTGTCTCACCTGTCGAATCTTCTCAATACCCGTTGCGGCAATGAAGTCCGGTAGTTGAAAGGGCTGTTTTTCAATACCTCGCTTTCCCTGCAAGCCAACCGATACATCAGTCTTCTGCTATTACTATCTCATGGCATTTAAGTGAAACTCGGTCTAGGAATTCGACCAGTAAAGGAATTTCAACAAATATAGAAATTTTGGCTGGTACTACATCCTCTATGATAGCATTTGTCTGAGCTGTTGTATTGCAAAAAGACCAGGAGCTAGAAGACCAGTCAGAGGCGCGTATAATTGTTGCTGCACAAAACCACAAAAAGCCGTCAGCAATAAAAAAGCCTAAAAACCCATACAAAACCCTAGGGATCTATTTGCCCAGACACTACAATATGTTTCCAGGTTTCTTGTAAAGACCATTAAGACAACCTCTGAAACACGTGTTAAAACTTAGGTGTTGAAATCCAATGGCTACTTAAGTAGAATAGAATGCACAAAAACTATTCCCTCAGTCAAGACACATTATGTCCAACCCAGCAAAAATGAAACAATTCAATCGTGAATGTAAAATGCCACCAAATGTGAACACGTGAAAGGTTCCCTGAACCGTCTACCGAGAGGCCTTAAACCCTAAAAAACCCTAAAAAACCAGGAGAAGAATGCATAGACACAAAATTTGCAGAGAAAGAGAAGATTTTTGTGTCTCCTCCGCCCTGACATACCAGCTCCGATTGCAAGCCAGAAATCAGAAGGCCCCCGTCCCTGCATCAGCCACGGGGAAGAAATAAGACAGATGCCTATCTGAACTCCTTGTCACAGAACTCAGGTCCCTTCCTTATGACTTTTTCCCCCTTAGGGACACTCCAAGAAACCTCAATTTAAGTTCCATTCCATACCTGCAAAAACTTCCGTTTCTGACTCCAATGGCGAGGCACAGGCACTGTATTTCGATAGGACTTCAAAAAGACAAGCAGTTTCGGATCAGCTGCAGTTGCATCCCAAACCTGGTATACAAAAAAATAACAGAAAAGAAGTCATTTTCTCGGCCAATCCAAGCCACTACATCTTACATCACTATCAGAGTTAGTGAAATATTAGCAGATCTAGTATTGACTACACTAAATAATTTTTCGCAACAGGGCAAATTCTCTTTTGCAACGTGGCTCATTATGGAATAGATTAACTCGAACGGGTTCTTAACACTATTTTATGGTTTCAAGTCAAAAAGCTGCAATGAAATGTGAGTTAACAATGGTAAGGAGAGAGTGTACTAATGGACGCAAGCAGTTGCTACAACATTTTAAGCTCAGATGCTCCACACAATGTCATTATCATGACCCGGTACATGCAAGAGGTAGAAGGAAGAAAGCTGTGATAGTACCTCCACAACGTCAGGCCTAGGACAGATTTGTTTCAACTCAGCAATCTTCATTCGCCTTCGTAACTGCAAAAAGGTACAAAAGAGAAAACAAAACAAAACCATTGAGAATGTCGTTAAATTTTCAGGGAAAATGAAACAAACGCAATGTCAAAGATGAACCCAAAAGTGGCAAACACTTGTCACAAAAAACATTCCAGACATCGGTCTCATGTAAATTATACGTAGCTTCGGCATGAGACATTTCAGGTACAAGTGAAATCTCCAAAATCCAATCACTTAGTTTTGCACTAACCTTCCTCAACTTATTTGAAATATCCCGATCTTTCTTATCTACATTCCCCTCCTCATCTTCGTCATCGTCAGAATCCAAATTCTTCTTTTTCTCCTCCGCAGGAACGGAGTCTTTCTCGGCTTCTTCCTCCTCCTGCAAAAAGAAGGTACAAATAACTTTGAGAACATTAGACCTGACTTCAACTTGGCATAGCAAAATACTGTGTAAAGTCCACGGTAAGTCCATTTCCTAAACCTCAATAACATACAAAACATTTTGGTTTTTTCTTCCCCAGGTCCAGCTCGCCGTTAAAATAGGTGGCCAAAACAGAAATGATAAAATTGAATAAATATTCATCAGATTTTATCAAGGCTCAGCTAACCAGCAAAATAGATGGCTTAAACAGAAACGTTCAGCTAGACCAAATGTCTAACAGTGATCCTGGCTCAGGACGAGCGTTGATGGCATGCTAGGTTTTCAATTTTTAAGGGTTTTTTAAGCCTTTCTAGGGTTTTCTACATGCAAGTCAAACGCAGCATCCAGGCGTTTTCTGGGGATAAATAAAAAATACGGAAGAGGGCTTAAACAAACTTTTTTTTTTAATATAGTAAAGGACAGGTGATCGTCACCTTTGGGGCTTCTTTTGTGGAGAACTTCTCAAAAACTTTTGCCAGTTCTTCATATGCTTGGCCAAGGACAGATGGAATTAACTCAGGAGCTTCAGGAATATACTCAATCTCGACATTTGGAAGAGCCTGCAGATAACATCATAGCAAAACAAACATATTGAAACATGAATTAGCATTCAACAAAATAAGGAAAACCTTTAAGTGATACTTGAAGACACAAAATGCTTTTCAATACATGCCTGTCACACTACCTAGTAGACATACATAAACAGTTGATGAAATAAGAAAACACCTAAAGTGATACATGCTAGTATCAAAAAATTGCAAGATACACCTGCAAAATATTGGTTACTCTAAAAATATTGGTTATTTTTCAGATCAAATACTCTAAAAAAGTTTGTACAAGGAACATAAGCCCCACAAGTATTCTTCACCCTTACTAATACCAGCAAAACCCCAAGCATGTCCAATAAACTTTATTCGCAGAAGAAACAGCACAAATATTTTGAGATATTGAATAAAAAGGATCATAAAACACCAAAAAACCCAAGCATGTCTGTCTAACAAAGTTTGTTTGCTGAAGACAAAAACACAAAAAAATTGAAATTTTGGATAATGAGGATCATAAAACACCAAAAACTCTGAGCGTGTCTGTCTAATAAAATTTGTTGGCAGAAGAAAAAAACATAAAAAAAAATGAGATTACAGATAAAATACCAGAAACCCTGAGAATGTCTGCCTAATAAACTTTGTAATTTTGTACGAAGAAGAAACGGACACAAAAGTTTTAATATAATGGATAATAATGATTGTAAAACACCAAAGTGGCATACTAACGCACCTCATCGTTCACATCTTTCTCAGCATCTTCTTCCTCATCTTGCACACCATTGGCTGTTCCCTTTGTCTTCTTCTTTTGCTTCCTTCGCCTACGGCGCTTCTCTGCTTCTTTTGTTTTTTTTTTGTCTTCTCCTCCTTTAGGTTCGACATCACCATTCGCCTCAATACCATTCGTCAAACTATCATGAATGCCGGAAACTTCACCATTGGCAGTTTGCACTGCAGTATCATCGGCAGCCATGATATTTTCTCACTATTTTCTATGTACGATTAAATTTCAAGAAACAAGTTTGAGAAATGATGTTCTTCTACTTCTTTTTCACTACTTTTTTTTTGCAGTATTTTATCACTAAGGAAACGATTTCAAGAACAGAGAAACAAACAAATGATTTAAAACGGCAGTTACAGGAATTAGAGAAACCGGAAACTCCTGCTCGAAATATTGCTGGTAAGACTGTCAAACAGTGAGTGCGTTAAATCTCAAGAACCGAGAAGAACAAAGTTTTCCGAACAAGGAAACATATTACAGACGCAAAAGAACTTATTTCATCTGTCGTGGATACGGAGCTTCAACTAAGATTCAAATTGTCCTCTAAACACATTTTACCATCAACATGATGGTCAACAAGCCAGCTTGTAAGAATTTCCTGACCATGTCATGGCCCCGAATTCGACCACAAGGGAGGAGAAGGCATACTGTTTAACAAAATGTCTTCACAGCAACACCGTACCGTAGTTCAGCACAGAACACCGTGTACCGTTACTGGCGTTAGCGGTTTTCTCGCCATATAAACCAGTTTTTTAGTTGCACACTTGTAAGATTTCGGTTCGAAGGCCGCCAATTCTGTACTTTTCCATCGCAACCGTCAGATATAGCCAGATGAGTGTGCACGGATAAAGTAAATTTTTAATGGTGAAAAATACATCAACTCTAATAAGAAATAACGATACAACGGTGTATCGTATGACAATCTTGCTGGGATTTGTACGTTACTGTACTGTAAAGTACATTACAGTACTGTACTCTCCAGGTGAAATCGTCATATCGAGTAATATCGAAAGGAAAGATGACAAATATACGGAGAGGTACAGTACTGTAGTACGGTATATACATACAGTACACCGTGAATCGTTATTAGTGCTAATGTTCTTTTCGTCTCTTTAAAGTTTATACATCTTTTCTCCGTACACGCATGTCAGTTTTAAGATATGACGGTTGCGATTGAAAGTTAAGATTCTCAGCTTCCGATTGACGGTCTCAAATTGAAAATCGGACAATAGTGTACGGATAAGAGATGTTTTACATGGCTAAAAAAAATATTGACACTAACAGCGATACACGGTGTACTTTACAGTACAGAGTTCAGAACGTTCTATGCCTAAAGTGATTTGGCAAATGCAATTGCCTTGTGTAAGTTTTGTACTCAAGTTTCTCCTCTAATTCCTTGCCTCCCTCCTGAAATTGTTACAGCTTCTGCCGAGAAATCTTTTTCCCTATGGAAACTATCCAATCAGCTCAGACTTTCGGTCACGCAGTTTTACATATGACATCCGTGACGGTCGGTGTCCCCCATTTTCATTCGAGAGCCACTACTGTCACGTCACCTGGCTTTTGCAACTCTGGCATTGCCACATGTAAGCTACAGTTAAAAGTGAATGCAAGAGCTGCAAGAAATTCAGCTAAAATCAACAATACAGGATACTCTGAGAACCCTAAAAAAGAGAGTTTTTACCGAAAAGCTAGACAGGCAACCATAGTTGCTTCAACTGCGAATGGCTCAGCAGGAACAGCAAATGTAAGCTTAAAAGAAGAGGAGGAGGAGGAGGAGGAGGAGGAGGAGGAGGAGGAGGATGGAAGGCGGTTTGACGTGAGCAGCAGCTGTGTGGCTCCTGTTTTCCGGTCGTCTCCTCTGGAAGCTAAGGTTGGTTGCTGGATGAAGTTGGTTGAATACTGCACTGCCCATCGTTATTAGAGTTAAGGAACTATTAGTGTAAGTGTGAAATAAGAATGTATAACACCAATTTAGTGTAGGGAGATGTGGCGAATTGTGGTCCACTCCCTTAAGTAGTGTTGTTAACATTAATAGCTGTGGGCGGTGAGGAAAACTTTTAATATGATTGCTTTTTCCTATGACTGTTTCAGCTGAAGCAAGCCTGAGTTAGTGAACAAAGCTCTTTGGATATTCACAAGTTTTAAAAGACTGGGGGTTTATTCAGCTTAAGAGTGCATTGATGAGTGGCAAAATAAACATTTAACGCTATAATGATTCACGGTCTAATTTGAGTGAGAGTATTTTTTGACCTAAGATCGTAAATTAGTTTTAATAATACTATTTGTTTTATGGTCCATACTGCAACCATAACATAATTTAGTATTGTTCATACTAAATCCGCTTTGGCACTAATAATTCACTAACTTCAACTGCTTTTATGGGTGTAGCTTCAACATTCATCAAGTCACTGTCTCTAACTTTTTACCTTCCAGGAATGTTTATCTCGAGCTTAATGACGAATAGAATCCCTCAAACAGGAGACAAATGCATCATAGCAGGTTTTTAGGGCGCTAGTTTTTTTTGTTGAGAGTTAGCATCCGAAGTATTTCCGCCTGTCATTTTTTTCGCAAAACTTTTGCAGGGAACTACACCGTGAATCTCTATTAAAGTAAATTAATTATTTGCGTGGGGTTTATATAAGTGTTGTTAATTTTAATTCATTTTCGAATGATGTGGCTGGTTTTGAACCATTTAAAGAATTAGCACCAAGGGAAAAAAACCAACTAGTGTCATTGGCTATTTTAGGCTGGAGGGGTAAAATTTAGGGGCATCGATTTAGTGTGATTGACGCTATACACGGTGTACACTGCCCATCGTTAGTAGTGAATAGGAATTATTAGTGTTATTGCGAAACTAAATGTATAGTACTAATTTGATGGAGGGAGACGTGGCTAATTGTAATCCACTCCCTTAAATAGTGTTGTTTGGCACTATCTTGTGATTTTTTTGTTCAAAATACGTTTCACCCGAGTTAATGTTATTAACACCGATAACAATGGGCAATGGAACATTTCGACCCTTCAAAATTCTAGTTCTTCAGGAAGCATTGTATGAAACGGTAGACTTACAGATGTTATACACTTGGGTCAAAAACCTGTTTCTGTTCAAAACTTTACCGGAATGAACCACATTCTCCTCTATTTTCCTGTTTGTTGCTTTGTTTAGTTTTGCTACTGATCCATGTTTTGATCTCTCCATTCCGGTGGGAGCCGCCGCAGGACAGGCAGCAGAGGGAAGTCAAGTGAAAGTTTTGTTTCTCAGTGAGGGCAACGTCTGTCGATCAATTTATGCAGAAGCCATCTTCAACAAACTTATTGTGGAAAAGGGATTGGCAGAAACATTTTCGTGTGCTTCTCGGGTGTGTTAAACTATCAAAACTCACCAGTTTCACCCCCACGGTTGTTCTTGTTGCCAAGTCTAGAAACGTTTTTTCGATGATAATCATGCAATGCGCAATTTAGTTTCTGGAGGAGCGGTTCATTTACAGTATTGGGGATGTTTTTGTGTATTGTAAGCTTTACCTTTTCTATGTACTTGTTCACAGTGTTGTATAGTGTTTGCCGCAATTGTTATGAAGGAAAGCTATTGCATTCCGACTCGTTGAGAAACTATGCAGACAACTGAGCTTTAGTGAAAATGCACACAAAAGTTATTATGGAGCTAGTGCTTCGACACACCTTTTATTCTTACAAATGGGCTTCTACCATGTTTTTCGTGCCATCAAATTGTTGTATTCTGTTGCGATCCTCCCCTTCTATTTCAAATGCCCAGTTTGAAGTGTGCTGCATGTCGACTTGATATTAATGTTGTTTATAATCATTGATTTTAATTAGTTCGTAATGATTTTTTTTAATTAAATCATAATATTTTTTTTTATTTAGTTCATAATGTATTTTTTTTTAATTCGTTCATGATGGTTGATTTCAATTAGTTTGTAATGTTTTGTGGAATTTCCAGGCGACTCGAGACTATAACTTAGGAGAGGAACCAGATGCAAGAGCAGTGGAAGTAGCTTCAGAGTTCAATCTGGAGCTGCCACCTGGCAAGACAGCTGTTATGTTTAAACCATCAGTTGATATTGTTCACTACGATATCGCAGTGGTGATGGATAAGGTGTGAGAGGGTGCTTTTTTTTTTCTCCTGTTATTTGGAAAAACTTGTATAAGACAACGAGGGGAATGGTATCTTTAGCTTCTTGTTTTAGAAGTTCAGTTATTGATAATAGGTACAAAAATGAATATAAATAAAACTATTCAACTATTTATCTAATATTTAAATATTTAAGGTTGCTACTAAATCATGAGCTAAATGTGGAAGTGGTTATGGTTATATGCTCAATTTATGAACCAAATGTGAATAAATCTCCAATTTCCCACTGATTTCATTTTCCAGATGTTAATTTGATTTGTTTTTTTGTTCGGCATTGTTTTTATGAACTATGTGATACTCAGTCCAAACGGAATCTAATCACTTTTGAGCTAAAATGCTAATTAGTTAGCCTGTGGTTTCTCAATGAATTTACGAATTATATCTTTGCTGTCTGTAATTAGTTGCTGAAGTTGTAAACTAAATATTCTTTTGTGCCAAGGGTTTCCCTTTAAATCCATGAGCGGAATGTTAGTTAGCCTATAGTTACCCGCTTCACCCATGGGCTAAAATATTTTATAGTCTATCCTTCCTGAATTTGTACTATTTGTTCGTTCTAAGTCTATTTGTTCCTTCGTTTCTTGGAGTCTATGGTTCCCTTTCCTCCCCCCCTCGCAGTTTTTGGTGTTGAATGGACTAAATATCTGGTAAAAAAAGTTTTTTTGTCTACAGTTCCCCATGGAATTCATGGGAAAAATGTTACTTAGTCTATGATTCTCTTTTTTTTCTTGGCAGTTTGTTGCAGCTGATGTGTTGAAGGAAGTGAGTGTCTACGATACCATCAACCCCCAGGCCAATTATTCTGCAAAAGTACGGCGCCTCGGTGACTTTTCTCGAGAGAAAAAGGTAGTCACAGTTTTCCACTTTCTCCTATTATAAGGGAGATCTGTTCACAGAACGTACGCCTGTTATAGTGAGTAATTGTTAATATGGGATAGCTAACGAAATTTCACTGATGTTATCCGGTTTTATATCCGTAAAGTAATCGAAGATCGGTGGGTGCTAATTTATTGATTATTCGTTTCGATTTTCAGTTTTGACTTTTGTACACATCTTTGCATGATAACAACATATACCCACAGAAACTTGAGTGTGTTCCTCATATTTATTTTTCCCACCAGTGGGTTGATTTTTTTCCTGTTTCTATATATTTTATGTACTTGTGTGTATATATGTTCGCGTATTTGTTTCCAGTTGAGGTAATGTTTAGTTGAAAGCAAGTTGTTATTGTAAAAAGAAAATGTATGATTTGTAGGCATTTTTGTATGATTGAGCCAAATATATATATAAATGTATATGTGTGTGTATGTGTGTGTATGTGTATGTGTATGTGTATGTGTATGTATATATATATATATGTATATATGTGTGTATATGTGTGTGTATGTGTATGTGTGTGTATGTGTATGTGTATGTGTATGTGTATGTGTATGTGTATGTGTATGTGTATGTGTATGTGTATGTGTATGTGTATGTGTATGTGTATGTGTGTATATATATATGTATATATGTGTGTGTGTATGTGTATGTGTATGTGTGTGTATGTGTATGTGTATGTGTGTGTATGTGTATGTGTATGTGTATGTGTATGTGTATGTGTATGTGTATGTGTATGTGTATGTGTATGTGTATGTGTATATATATATATGTATATATGTGTGTGTATGTGTATGTGTGTATATGTGTGTATGTGTATGTGTATGTGTATGTGTATGTGTATGTGTATGTGTATGTGTATGTGTATGTGTATGTGTATGTGTATGTGTATGTGTATGTGTATGTGTATGTGTATGTGTATGTGTATGTGTATGTGTATGTGTATGTGTATGTGTATGTGTATGTGTATGTGTATGTGTATGTGTATGTGTATGTGTATGTGTATGTGTATGTGTATGTGTATGTGTATGTGTATGTGTATGTGTATGTGTATGTGTATGTGTATGTGTATGTATATGTGATATGTAATATGTAATATGTAATATGTCATATGTTTATGTATATGTATATGTTTATGTATATGTTCATGTATATGTTCATGTATATGTTTTTGTATCTCTTTCTAGTTGATATAAGCAAGTTGACAGCTGTTGTAATTGTATCTATCCAGATAGAAGACATTGATGACCCTCTCTATGGAAACATGGGAGGACCCGATGAATTGGTGAGATACGTAACCTCTTGTTGTTGTGGAATGAGCAAATTTGTTGTTTAAAAGTGGGTGTTATGACAAGTAGGGTTTTTCGCACCAGAATTTGTTACTGAAATCTTTCATTCTTGTAAATTTATTCATTTTTGTGAAAAGTGAAGAGCATAGGCAATCATTTGAAGGCATTGTTTCAAGACCCATTTCGATTGAAATTTCCTGTCACTATTTTTTGTCGTCTGACAGCTGTAAGCAAGCTGTCCACTCAGCAGCCACAAAGAGAAGTAAACAAAATGAAGATTGCATGAATAAATCTCTCCATGATCTAACTAAATCTTTCCTCTTCACTACATGTAAAGATTCTTTTTCGTAATCATCAGACATATACGTACAGAAATGTATAGCTCAATTGTACAAAATTTTAAAAAATACACAGAAAATGTACGAGAAACTGTATGTCTAGAAAAGTCTCTTCAACGCCAGAAGTGGAGGTCTTGGCCAAAGCCTGCAATCTCATCATGTGCGCGCGAAATGTGTCAGATGGGTCATTTCTGGCACCGGGCAGCTAAAAAAACCCGTAATCCGACAGCTCACCTTAATTCGCTACATCTCAAAAAAAAAAATCTACACTTAAAACATCTTTTCTCCGTACACATGTGTCCGGTTTTTAATGGAGGCCGCCAATGGGAAGATAGGATCCTTACCTGCTGAGTGATAAACCAACAAGTGTGCACAGAGAAAAGATGCTTTATGTCCCAAAAAAGACACTGACGTTTATAGCGATTCACATTTTAGCATCTGTTATTTTGTATTCAGAGGACGTGTCAGAAGATTTGACAAGAAATTTTAATCGGAATGGGCCTTCACTAGATTATGATAATTATATATAGACAATGTATGATGATTATAATAATATTATGTACACACAATATATATAATATACAAAATATCATTGTGGAGGGATAATTATATTTTATAAAATGTCTAGATCATATTATATAATATGTAAATATATTGATAATTGTGTGGAGGAGGGAATTGCAGGAAAACCTTCGAGAGGTTTATTCCGACCTTCGTGCCTCATGTGAGGGGCTTATCGAGTCTCTTTGTGAGGTGGCAAATACCGTGGGAGGTGAGATTTTTTGTTTCTCGAGGCATTCACACTGTTTAAACGTTTTAATTTGTAATTCAGTTAAGATACTTATTTAACCTTCAGGTTAGTCTTAGGGTAATTACACTATTGGAGTTTTACCCTTGTTTGGAAGGTAAATGGTACAATTCGTACAATTTGTACAATGTAATGTACGGTTCACCTAAAATGTACGATTTAACCTCGACAGTAAAGCAAAGTTCATCTAAAAATGGAATAAACCTATCAGTTAAAATAGGACTTAACCTTAAATGTTAGTCAGAATACTCTGACTCTATGGTGGGAATGTAAATAATAACAGTATATGTGTTTGCATTTGAAGAAATTGTAACTGTATTGACTGTCATTTTCTGTAAAGTTTTGTGTTTTTTTTGCCATTTTTTACATTTTTTTTGCAAAATTTTAATTCATCTTTTGCAATTTCTATTTAGACCCACTTGAGTTTAGACGTGTGGTTCCTAGATACGAGTTTAGACTTAGCTTAGAGAGAGAGGAGGGAGGGAGAGGGAGAGATGCGAGGGGGAGGGGGGTTCATGGAAACAGACAAACCTGAAAGGGAAAAGAGAAAAATGCGAGCTGTTCTTGTAGCTTTTAGTATTTGGAGGAAAAAGAGTGTTTATAAAATTGTTATATCGGATGCTACAACCGAAGCATTATTATGACGCATCACAAATTCTAAAGTTTTCTGTAAACTTTTAACTTCGGGTTATGTATACCGTTATGATAGTTATGATAGTTTTTTAACATACATGTTAGTTTATTTTGTAAAATTATGTCAGTGAGTAATGCCGTGTCTTTATTTAAATTTTTTGGTTTATTTGAGTTTTTAAAATCATTATGTTATTTGTATTTTTTGCAGATGGGAAGAGTATGACAGAAGGAGTTTCTCAGTGGCTCCGTGGAATGAAGGCCCTTGATTGGATGGTTCCTCCAATGTTGCAAAAAAGACAGGCTTGAGACTCATTTTTTCATTAGATCAAGTTTATTTTTACCCAATTTTGTAAGACCCTAAAACAGGGTTTAACTTAAAGTAGGTTTTAACCTGAAGTACGTTTTAACCTAAAGCAGGTTTTTCCCTAAAGTAGGTTCTATCCTGAAGTAGGTTTAATGAAATAGGTTGCTGAGCTTTTGTTTTGGAAGAGATTCTTTTATACCTCGAAGTTTTTTTTGTTTTTCAATGTAAAATGGTGAGCGATGAAGGTTTTTGCTGCTCGAGAGAAGAAAAAAAAATATCGCCAAAGGAAGCAAAGATGAAAATAATGGGAACTCGAAAAAAAAATGGTAGTGGCAATTAGTGTTAACATATAAAAACCATGTATGTACATTTTTTGACCTACCGATAATTGATATATTGGTTTGATTTATCATTCGTGTTATCGCGATAAATTTCCGAGATGTCGATAAATATTAGGTCAAAAATATATTGACAATAATTCCGTACTGTGGTACGGAATGGATTGTAAAAAATTATCCAAAAGGCCCCCATCTTTGCGATATCTCCGTACTCATTTTGTACTATATTTCTTTACCATAACTTTGTACTTTTCGTACGGACCACCCCTCCCAATTGATAATTATCGGCGATAGTTTTTTCTGGTCTTGGAGAGATATATTGGGATCCCTCACCATTCTATAACCGAGAAATATCGTTATCGTATTTATCGTGACATGATTTTTCCCAAGAAACATCGATACAAAAAACCGTAGGATATCTTAAATAAACCCTAAAAACCCCAAAAAACCCTAAAAAAGATAATGATAGCCGGTTATAATCCTTAAAAACCACAGAGGCTTACAACATGCGATCCGACAAAGGAGTAAAGTTGACTTCCCGATTACAACGCTTCTTACTTGTTTTCACTTGCGTGACTTTTGTTGAATCCTGTATCTATGTCAGTTTTTGGAACAATATTAGAATAAAGTAATACTGGACAATATCACGTTATTTTTACAATATAACTTTAACAAACTACGGCGATGCGTCAAGAAAAAAATGTGGAGACACGCATAGAATAGGCTTCCTCAATTTTTGATTTTCCATTTTGAGGGTCTCGACCTTTGACCTTGTAGTTGTTTCCTTCGTTTTTTGAAGAATCGACAATGCGCAATGTGTATAATTTGTTTTACTTCTTTTACTAATTTTATGAATAGCATCTTCTCCTTTTGGTTTAGTGGGGGTGTATTATGTTACTACTCACCTACTTAATTTTTATAACTTTTCACCTAAATTTGAATTTTGATTAAAAAACACCTACAACCAAATCTAACACAATTACACTTTGAACAACTACCCAGTGTCTGATGTGAAATCTTACACGTCTATGATTTTTTTTTCATTTTTAGCCCTTCTCGAATTGAGTTATCTATATGAGAGCTATTTTTCCAAAAAAAAAAAATATGTATTATCAAAAATTTCGAATTCATGCCAAAATACTTAATAAACCCGCCAAACTTGATGCCATACAAAAGTACATAGCCGAGTCACCACGCTTGAAAAATAACATTGGGGACCAAGTTGAGGGTAAAAAATACAACTTAACTTGAATAGTTTGAAATGTAAATGATAGGTAATGCACATGGTTAATTTTCACATTTAAAAAACAAATCTAGCATCAAACGTTAGAAACTAATAAAAATGGCAAAAGTGGAAAACAAAAACTCGCCAAAATTGGTCTTTTTCGAGTCGACTAATGTACAAATATCCAAGTGAGTAAAATCGAATAACGAAAAAGACAACACGCGTCACTAAAAAGTTGATTGATGGCATGTATTTTACTTCGTTATGGAGGCCTCATCTTGAAAATGCATAGTGGAAATCAAAAGAAAAGGAAGGGAAGAAAGACGAATAATTGCCACAAAAGAAAATGAAAAATAGAAAAGGGAAAGAAGAACAATGTTAACTCCAAGCTACCAAAGTAAGGAGCAACACTACTATCCTTATTGTTGCTAATCACTCTAAGACGATTGAGTGTTATTTTGACTCACATGCTATTAAAAAGACTTAAGCTCTCATACGCAATCAAACAATATCAAACGCATAAAATGCCCGCCCTTAACCCGAGATTTCATTCCCAGTAGTACGATGAAGTAAAGCATGCACTCAAACGTGATATATCTCTTTGAAGGTGGTTCCGCATCCCACATTTTCTATTCGAATTGTGAATTCAATTAAAAGATCACCAGGCATGCGAGTTATTTGTATGATAGATATCGATGGGAGGAAAGTGGTTCCCCTTTCGAATTTCTCCCTAAATACCTCTCGCCCTAGGGACACCATTTCAAGCTTGGGCATCTAAAACTTAAACATGAAAAAATCCGAGTTTAACCTTGGGAGAAGGTTAAAACTAACCACGCATCGTTATTAGAGTTAATAACACTGATTCGGTCACTACCTTTTTTTGGCTGAAAGTCATAAAATGGTGTTAATAATTTTATTGAAGGAAGTGGACTAAAATATGCCACATCTCCTAGCAATAAATTTGTATCACATAATAGAATTTCGAACTAAACACTAATACATTCTTTACGCTAATAACGGTGGGCGATGTAGTGTTAAAATGTTCAAACTGCATTTAAAGTTTCAATGAATTATTCACTGTATTTCTGATTTTTACCCATAGTGTCGCATAGTCGTAGACTCTGGGCCGAGGTCCCACTCATGTAGTGTTTTGTGTTATAATTCTTAGTATAATTCCACAAATCTTCTAGTTTCAAATTTATAGTTTTTCTTTGCGTTTGTTATGTTTGAAGTCCTTAAAGATTTTCAAATTTTCATCTCCAACCCTTTTATTTTTCGTCAACAACATCACATTTCAATCATGCTTTGTAGCAAAGGTCGCAAAAGTCAAAAAATTTCATACCCGAAACCGACCGTTTTTTTTTTTTCAAAATCTGAGTAACCGACGCCGAGTTTTGTCACGCTCCAAAATTGTTAACCGTTAACCGACCGTCGTTTACGAAAAAAAAAATTAACCGAATCTTGATTTTTCGCGACTAACCGTGCCCGCCCGTAACCGAAAAAGTACAAAATTAATCAATGTACGACGGAATAAGCCAATAATTACAATTTGTCGCGTTCCCTAAGATTTGCGAAATGAATAGTGTACTACTGTGTTAGATTTGCGACGCTTTGTCGCGTTGCCTAAGATTTTCGAAATGAATACTGTACTACCGTGTCAAATTTGCGACGCTTTGTCGCGCTCCCTAAGATTTTCGAAATGAATAGTGTACTACCGTGTCAGATTTGCGACGCTTTGTCGCGTTCCCTTTGATTTGCGAAATAAATAGCTTACTTCAGTACCGTGTCAGATTTGCGACGCTAATCATGATGTCACGTACTTCCACGATGCCAAAGAGTACAAAGTACATGAATGTTGGATTATCTTTTTGTAAGATTCGCGAAATGAATAGTGTTAGTACCGTGTCAGATTTGCCACGTACTTCCACGATACCAAAAGTACAAAGAACAATAATGTTGGAAAAAAAAAGTACAATTTTTTCTTTTTTTTTTTGTTTTTTGTTTGACCGACCGTAACTGACCGTTTTTTTTTTCTTGGTGAGTCAACCGACCTAACCGCCCGACCCCCAAAATTTGGCAACCGAATCCGTTCCGGATCCGGCGCGGGCGGTCGGTTAACGGTCGGTCACGGTTTCGGTTGACCGTTTGCGACCTCTGCTTTGTAGTGTTGTATATCGAAGGCCCCTTGCCGATATTCAATATGTACCTAATTTTGAGTACCCGATACACAACACTACAAACAATACACACTATTAATTAAATTTATTGCTATTTTATTGCTACTAATTTTTTGATTGCTTTGTTCCTAGATGGTGTAACCATTGCGTTTCTGGAAATAAAATCTTCACTATACGACCAATCAGATGCAGGGTTAGAAGATTCTCCCGCATGTTCGGAAAAAATATTATTTTCGTCCTTCCGAAAAGTATTTCAAGACTTTGTCAGGATCGTATTAAATATGTGTACGGCTATGTGGGAGTTTTTGTACTTTCCGAAGTCGGTGCCGTATCTTCGATTGTGGGTGCGAAAAAAATAAAAACGACGTGCAGGCATTTAGTGTTCTTCGACCTGTTTGACACGTGTACAATTCAAATGAAATTTTCAAAAATTGAAACCGTCCTAAATTTTTGGCTCTTCTGGTATTTTTTTCGACATGTACGACAAATTTGAGGACGCTTACCGCTCTGGAGTCCTTACCTTTCTTTAATGACATCCGACGCGAAGGAGAAGATAAAATTGCAAAAGATTTGTTTCGACGATTTGAAATCATAAGACACGTGTAAAAATGACTTTTAACTGGATCGCACGGTAGTGCCTTGCAGTACCCTGTAGCGTTTACTGCCGACAGCCGACAGTCTGATTCGATAAAAGTCGGTGGCATTATGGAGGACCCACCGGCGAATCGTACAATGCGAAAATAGCCGTACACTTCACCGATACGATTTTGAATTCTCTCTCTTTTTATTGGTTTACAGCGACTTCGTGAATGGAGACGACTATGCCAACACTACAGCAGCCAATCACTATTGTGTTATCAGCGGGGCCCCAAAAAAGTACGTGTGTACCACCAAATGTCACCAATAGTATGTAACCAATGGTACAGTACGGTAGAGTACAGTACTGTACTGTAGTGCTCAAATCTGTTTTTTTTTCCGCATGATACTGTACCTTTGTAGTTTTCTACCCCGTTTTTCGCACTTGAAAATAATCAAATAGTGACGAGCGATCGGACAGCCACGAGAAATCTGGAGCCGTCGATGGAAGCTGCTTCTTTGAAGTTTAAACCATCCGTATGCCCTGACAAATATGTAGGACTCCGCTAGGCATTGTACAAAAATAAATAAAAACAGTACACCGCCAATCGTTATTAGCGTGTACGTTTTTTTAGCGTATAAAAATAATTACCGTGGTGTACGCTATTTAAGAATTTGAAAATTTTGGAAAAAATCATACATTCTAATTGTTTGGTTATGGTAATTTGGATCTTTGAAAAAATAAATGTCGGTCGCAAACATGCTTACACTAATATAGGTCTCCGTACAAAACCTGACAAATCGTACACAAATCGTATATTCACACGGTCGAAACGCGGCTGTCGGACGAATATGTGCGAGCGGGATTTTTTACGACCTGGTTTTTTTTCCTTTTTAGACCGCACATTCTCATGCGTCCGTGGTTACTAAAATTAATTTATTGTACTTTTTAACTTTCAAAGGTACACTTATGTACGGTCTGACACTGACCGTACACCACTCTATTTAAGAGACAACGTACTGAAAATAACCCTAAATAGAATAAAGAAAAAAATAGAATGAACTACACTAATGGAGAATAATAAAAAATAAAAGCGGGACGGAATTAGCGTACACAACGCTAATAACGATTGGCGGTGTACTGTACAGTACAGTACTGTACTGTAGCTTACTGAAAGTACCGGAATTACTGGAATCTTCAAACAGCACCGTCTTGCTAGTGAGGACTGTGCACGTGGACTGCTAATCGAATCTGAGCCGTAGGATTATCTATGAATCGAATGCATATGAGTATCATCCACGTAGATTTCTTCACACTTGTTACATTTTGTACACGTTGCAATGTGGATCCTTCACTCACAAAAAGTTGCCACGTGTTCATTTGTACCTGCACAAAGCTGTTCGTTTGGACTTTTTTTTGCAAAAACGCCTTTGTACCTCAGAGCTCGTCATTATAGAGCTTTTTACTCGGGTCGATATAAGTGTTCGTTTGCTGTTTCCACAACAAAAATCTCTTTAATTTTACACTTGCGAATATGTACATTCCAACCAGCGTGTCTTTTAGGGCGTGTCCCCATGTAACCGATATTTTGAAACGTTATTTAGGAATTTAGCGCTGATTTCACGGTGTACTTTTCAAAGTATGCCTATGTGAATCGTTACTTGCGCGTTCGTTATTTTGAATATGTGGCAGCTGTACACGTCGCCAATACTTGCGAAACCCAAACTGCTGACATTTGTAGACGCCGACGGTCTCGGAACAAACTGCGGACATTTGTACGCCGCAAAGAGCTCTTGACATACTGGGACAATTGTCGACGCCGACTGTCATTTGTTGACGCCCACACGTGAACGACATAAGCAATCGCCTACGTCTACAAAATGACATTTGTAGACGCCCGCAAGTGGACAACATAAGCAAACGGACAAACAATTTTTTTTTCGTGTATTCTCCCAACTGCAAAAAAACAAATGAAAACATTTGACGCGTGCAACCCAAGATTTGTATTCGTCAATAGGGTAGTATTTTGATCAAAAGCAGATCGTGATTTGATTTCATTGCAAGTGTGAAGATGAGCTGGAAGTGGGTCGCGATGATAATACTGCCAAATCGCCGTACCTTTCAAGTTCCAAGATGACGCAAAATGTATTTGAGTTTTTGCCCATTTTTCGTACGGCGTAATATTTTCAAGTAGGAAGTCCCATTTTCTGTGTAAACGACGGAAAAAAACCCTTACTTGAACACATGGGGACACGCCCTTAGTATCATAGAATGTGAGAAATATCCCGCGGTAAATAAAATAAACTAAGATAAAGTACAAAATATACTTATTTTCTCATTTTTGTGATACTTGAAGTTTGGAATGCCAGCTAACGCGCAATTGGCTTTCATGATTCCATGCTCTCTTCTTTGGAACAAATCCCCGACTGGATGTAAAAAAATTGTACGAAACTGTACGAACATGAAACAGGAAACCGTAAGCGGCCCACTCGCAGCTGAAGACTCTTGACGGAGCAGTTAAATTTGCTCCACCATCTGCAACTCCCGAGAATAAAACTCCTGAAGCGAAAACCACGATTTAGGGTTCAATAATAATCCGGAGATTCGACGGCCAGATTTGTCTATAGCGTCGAATCCTTATCAACTTTTCAATCCAGCGCGTACATTGAAAAAAAAGAAGAACCAAAATAAAAATCGAGAAAACGACCAAAAACGAGTACGGTAAGAGTCAGCATATTGTACCGTACAGTACACCGTGAATCTTTATTAGTGTTACTGTCGTTTTCTTCTCTTTAAACATATTTTCTCCGTACACGCATGTCGGTTTTTGGATCTGACGGTTACGATTGAAAGGCAAGATCCTCAGCTTCTGATTGACGGTCTTAAATTGAAAATCGGACAAGAGTGTACGGAGTAAAGATGTTTTTGGTGGCGGGGGGGACGTCATCACTAGTAGCGATACACGGTGTAATTGACAGACGTCAGTCATGTGCTACGTCAGTGAGCAGGAGCAGCTTTCTGTCTAAATAGGGCGAAGCAAAAATCTTATATTAATAAATTCGACAACCCGATCACGATGGGACTCGAACCCACAATCTCCCGCTCCGGAGGCGAGCGCCTTATCCATTAGGCCACGCGATCTGCGTATGTCATCGTTTTGACCAATAATTTTAAATATTTTTAAAAATAATAAATTTTCATATCTACGAATTATCTTACAAAATCCTGCCGCTTCCTGTGTCAGCGCAAACTCCGCTACAGCTGGTCGGCATTTGGATTTTCGCTACAGCAGCAACTATGACAGCCTGATACAGCCGTGACCGCTACAGCCGCCACCTCTTCTCTACGTCCTGCCTACAAGTGTCACAAACTCCAAAGGTCTGGCAGTCGATCATGTAGCTCCTTCCACACACTCTTTTTTGGCCGTCTTTGGCCTAAATTTATAATCTTTTCCTCTCATTTTTTGCCCTTTTTCAATGTTTTTTTGTAATGGCTCCAAAGGAGCCATTTGAATGGTCTCCTGAGAAAACTGAGAAGGGGAGAAGGCCTGTTTTTGTTTGTCTTTTTGTGGTCTTTGGAGCTCTGCAATGAGCTTTTAGGTTTTACTTCTACTTAAAAACAAACTGCAACTGAAGGAAGAAGCTTTGGACGCTAGTGTTTTATGACAGTACAATCAGGTGATTTACATGTCTCGATTCAGTTTATACTCAGCAGAGAGGATTGAATAGATTGAAGGAAACAAATTTAAGAGATCAAAGTCCTGTTTTTTAACCTACAGTTAACTGGAATTGTACCCGAAGACTCTGAACAAGCTGGTTATGAAGATTTATTTTTGGCCTTTCCAGGTTTTCTCGTTTTCTCATGTGCTCCTTTTCTGATATCACAGGAGGAAAAGGGATAGAGAAAGAGAGGGAGTGAGTGTACAATAGAGAGGGAGAGGAGAGAAAGAGGGAGCGAAAGTGCAAGATAGAGAGAGGGAGACCGAAAGGGAGAAAGTGAGGAAAAAGGGAGAGAGGGAGAGAGGGACAGAGAGAGAGAGAGAGAGAGACTGAGAGAGAGCAGCTGATGTCGGCAGCTCAGGTTCGGACACCTGGCGCAGGTCATATGCTAGGGAATGGAGGAGGAGTAAGAGGTGCCATGGGGGTTGGAGGTAATGAAGGTTTAGGGAGAGTTCCTTCCCATCCTCCTCCTCCTAATGCCGATGGAGTTGCTCATGAAATTGGACTTTTGTTAAGGGGACGGTCCAGATTTGATAATCTTTTACTAGGAAGAGATGTTCCTCAGAGGAGTGGTAGCGCTCCTCCTTCTGTCGAAGCTTCAATGGGGACAGCTGGTGGCGGATTATTCGCTCATCATCCGCATGGAACGGCGTTATTGTTGGGAGGGGGAGGGGGAGGAGGAGGTGGAGGAGGAGGAGGAGGGCTCGAAGGTCGCAATTTTATTTCTGAACAAGATGAAAGAGGAGTTGGTGGAGGAGGAGGAGGAGGGATGGATCGATTTGATAATGAACAAGAGCTTCGTTCTGATCCAGCTTATTTGGCGTACTACTATTCACATATAAATCTGAACCCTCGTCTCCCTCCTCCTCTCATTTCTTGGGATAATGTTCGTTTGGCACACCGAATTCGATCAGGCGGAGGCATTCCTGATCGAGATTTCCACTCCATTGACGACAATTACAGTACAAATATCACCAATAATAGTAATAACAAGTCCTTGTTTTCAACTCAGCCTGTTTTACCGACTCATCAAGAAGAATTTGAGGCCAGTGATGATGAAGGTTTAGGAGATGAATCGTCATTAGGGTTAAGGGCTCGAAGAATGGCGGCAAATGAGTGGTCAGGAGAGAGAGGGGATAGTTTACTTAGTCTATCCGCGATGGGATTGGGCAGTCGCCCGAAAACTAAGAGCCTGGTCGATCTTATACAGGTAATATAAGGTGGATTTGAATCGATTTTTTTGTTTTATATGGTTTTTGTGGTTTCTTTTTTCTGTGTGGAAAACTCCCGTGTCCAGTTTATTGTTGGAGCTTTGGGTTGCGTGAAATGAAAATCAGGGTTTTTGTGCACCAGATTTGGGGTTTTCCTTTTTCTGAATCAAAACTGTTTTACTGAAAAATAGTTCTTTGAAACTATTCTTATATTACAGCAGTCTATCAGATGGGACTGGAGATGTATGCGTATCAATTCCCTTAGCCAGGGTTTTGCCATTGTTTGAGTTCGGTTACTGATGCACATTGACAAGGATTTATGTTTGGATTTTGTGTTTTATGTCTAAATCTGTATCCAAGTTTAAAACTATTGTATTCCGTTTACTGACATGTTTTCTTACTGCAAGAGTATGCTTTTGAAAACAGTTATGTTCTGCCGTTTATTGAATGGCAGTGTCCATAAATTGGGACCAAATCTTGAGCAGTGGATTCAGAAAGGAAATTTTGTTGTACAGAAAAATTCTGCATATTGTATTTTCGTTTTCCCATCTGCCATAACTTTGACTCCCTTTGACTCCTCCAATATCTAACCTTTGTCTGCCGATTTGTGATTGAATGAGGTTGACTTTGCTGTTTCAGGTTTGGAATAAAATATATCAGTGCATAGTATGTATTGCGGGATTTGACAGAAAGGTCTAAAAATGAAAGATGGTGGAAATAGTCATACTTTTTACAGTTCATGCAGTGCTCTCTCTCTCTCTCTCTCTCTCTCTCTCTCTCTCTCTCTCTCTCTCTCTCTCTCTCTCTCTCTGTGTGTGTCTCTTCCCCCCTCCCCCTTCTCTATCTCTCTGTACTTTGTGGTTCCTGAGATCTCTTGCTTGTCGACCACCTGCGCTTCCTTAACTTGCCAATTGGCAAAACTTTGAAAATTCGCTTTTCACATGTGATGTTGTTCTTTTCTGTTTGCTCTTCCAATGGACAATCAGTGAAGTGTATGTTGGCTTAATGAAGGAATTTTCTTACCATCTTCATTATTGTATTTGCTGTTTTAGGGAATGTTTTATCAAAACTTTGCTTGGTCATTGGTGTTACTGATGATGATGATGTCGGTCCGACCCCTTTCTGACAAGGTATATGACAAAGAGATTAGGTTAGGTTACTATTTCTGTATTCTTTCTGTCGATTTCTTTTATTCTATTCTTTTGTTTTATACTACTCTTTCGTGTTGTAAATGGCGTGTTTGGCTAGCATGTGTTAAAATGTGGATTTCTTCTTTTTGATAGATAATGCCAGGTAGAAGGTTTCATTAGAGTAGATGAAGGAAATTGGAGTTTAGGATTAAACGTTTTACCTCGTTTGCAGCAGTTTGTTAAGTTCTCATCAACAAGAAAACAAAATCAATGTTTTGAGTTATTTGAAGAAAATAGGGGACAATTTTGTGACAAACTTTGCAGCTTTTATCATCATCAAAATTTCTGGTGATTTTTGCCTGTGATGTACTTTCGTGATTGAGCCTGCTAACTCTCTGTAGAGTTGTTTGGTTTTCAGTGTTTTCTGCTTTTTTATATTTTTCTTTGACTACACACTATGCAAGCAGGAAAAATGTTTTTTTTTTGTTTTTCTGTCCATGTTTTCTGGATATAATGAAGGTTTATCCATCCATTTGGAATCGTAGACAAATGTGTGAGATCTGCTGGTTTAGTTGAACATTTACAACATTTTACATGGCTGTGTCTGGAGGAATCGGTCCTGTTTGCTGATGTGTTTGAGTGTTCCAAATATGCTAAAAAGTATATCTGGATAATTAGTCCTTTTCACTCCCCTCACTATCAATGTTAATAACACTAGTTCGGTTGCCGTACAAGTAAAATTGTTTATAACAGTATTTGAGGGAGTGGCCACGCCACTCCGTCCTAAATTAGTATTGATTATACTAAGTTTGCTTAATGCTAATAATTCCTTTTCACCAATAGCGATGGGTAGTGTGGTCTTGGAACGCTAACTTGATGTGGAGCGTTTTATGGTTGTTGTGGCTCTCTTTGTTTTTTTGATCCACGTCTAAAAGCTTTTTATGCTTACGAGTACATTTGGGCTGGTTTTTTTTTTGTTTCTCCACAGGAAGATTTTCCTCGTACCCCGTCCCCTGTTTATATGCACTCGAGAGCGTCCAGTCGGGCAGCTGGAGAACAATCTACGGAAGATGTCGATCTCCAACTCAGTAATATGAGAGAAGCTCTGAGTGCTGCCGAACACATGAACTCCAGTTTGTTAAACAATGCAAATCAAGTACCAAGGTCACTTACTCCAAATCCTGTACCAACAACAACGGCGACCTTGGCCATGGATTCTGGAAGACACAGTCCTCCGACGGTGTTGACATTATCGAACAGCATGGGAGCTTCTCCTGTTCCCAGGATTCCTTCCCCGTTGCCTCTTAACCGTTCTGCAAGTCCCGGTATTGTAGGGCAGTCTCTAGGGATGTCCATGGGTGGTAGGGTTCTTCCTGGAGGAAGCCATAGTGCTTCTGAAATAGCTGCTGCTCTTCAAAGCTTTAGTTTACAGGGCGGAGGTCAGGAAGGTCCTACTGTTCAAGAGATTCATGAACAGATAGCTCAACATCAGCAACGACAACAACAACAACAGCAGCAACAGGAACAACAACAGCAACAACAGCAACAGCAACAGCAGCAACAACAACAACAACAGCAACAGCAGCAGCAACAACAGCTTCAACACCAAAATCAACTTCAAAATCAACTCCAGAACCAACTTCAAAACCAGCTTCAAAATCAACTTCAAAATCAAATTCAAAGTCAGCTTCAAAACCAACTTCAAAACCAACATCAGAATCAGCATCAGAATCAACTCCAGAATCAACACCAACAGCAACAGCAGCAACAACGTCAACAGCAACAACAACAACAACATTCTCATCGTTCCTCACAACAACAGCAGCAACAACAACAGCAATTATATGCCAGTCTCGACCAGAGTTACAGAGCTGCTGGAGCACAGGCTCGATACGGCGGTGCTGGTGCTGGTGGTGGCGTTGGTGGCAACTCCTTAGTCGGTTCTCCACCGCAAGCTCACGGTTCTCCTTCTTTCTTACATTCGTCCAATCAAAATCAAAGTCATAATCAAAATCAAAATCAAGCTCAGCAAGCAGCTGTAGCAGCAGCAGCAGCAGCGGCTGCAGCTGCTCCCAATATGTATGCTGCCCTTTATATGGGAAGTCCGTACTATCACAATGTCCATGCTGCTGCTGCTGCCATGTATGCTCCTCAATATGCCGCCATGGGCATGCCGGGATATCCGCTAAACCCGGCCATGCTTGCTCCAGTAATGGCCGGTTATCCTCCTCCAGGAGTCCCTCTCGGCTTTGACAATCCTGTAGGTGTTGGAGGAGTTGGAGTAGGAGGAGGAGTAGGAGGAGGAGGTGGAGGAGGATTAGGCGGAGGAGTTGGAGGAGGACTAGGCGGAGGAGTTGGGGGAGTTGGGGGAGGAGGAATAGGAGGCGGCGGCGGCGGCGGTGGTGGCGGCGGCGGGGGCGGGGGAGGAGGAGGAGGAAGCAGGCCATCTAATACAAGTGCTTCAGGCTTAGGAAACGGTAACCATCCTCTTTACAAGTACTCAGGAACATCTTCTGCTGCAGGAGCCCCCCTACCCCCTCAAGCTTTGGCTGATCCACTCTATTTGTCGTATGTTCAACAACGTGCTGCGGCTGAGGAAGCTCGTAACTTAGTTGCAGAACAGGGAGCATTAAGGGCTTATTCTTCAAATCAGTCCGTGAATCCACATTCAGAAGTTCTAGATTTAACAAAGGGAACTGTCAGTGGAATCATGGCTCAATCAGGTTATGGAGGTGATCATAAGCCAAGTTATTCACGGACAGGCCCTGTTCCTGTGGCAAAAGCTTCTTTGAGCGGTTCAATAAGTCCAGGGTATTATGGTTCCCCCCCTGGAGGTTTACAGTCATCCATGGTTTTTGCAGCTCCTCCATTGGCAGTTTCTCCGGGTAGTCGGGCAGGTCTTGGTTCACAACTCCAAGGATTAGGTCCTCCTATGACAAGTGGTAGTAGGAGAGAGGAGAGATTGCCTCTCTCTAGTGGAACAGCTGGGAGGTCTTCATCAAATTCATCTGCTTTATCATACTCAGATTGGCAAACAGGACGAGGGGAAGGAAATGGCTCTGCGGATGGAGGAGATACGCGAAACTCGAGCCTTTTGGAGGAGTTTAAAAACAACAAGACACGGAGATTTGAGCTAGTGGATATCATGATGCATGTTGTGGAATTCAGGTAAGTAATCGTCCTGTACATTCCGCCGTACTTGAACTCTTTCTCTCTTTCTCCCTCTCTTCCAACTCTCTCTCTCTCCACTCTTCCCCCTCTCTCTCACCCTTCTCTCTCTCTCTCTCTTCTCACCTCTCTCTCTCTCAACC
>JBBHKE010002758.1:234820-251251 GCA_037447655.1 Zygnema cylindricum | reverse complement strand
CCCCCCTCTCTCTCCCCCCTCTCTCTCTCTCTCTCTCTCTCTCTCTCTCTCTCTCTCTCTCTCTCTCTCTCTCTCTCTCTCTCTCTCTTTCTCTCTCCCTCTCCCCCTCTCTCTCGTTGAAGTGGATAGTGAATGGTGGATTCCTGTCTGTTGAAGGTTTTTCTAGGTTTTGGAATTGACGTGATTTATTATTATGGTGTCTTTTTTAAAAGCCTGGTTAATGAATTACGCACTGCACGCCTACGGGTGAAAGCAGGGGAAAGAGAGAACATTATCTGCAGCAGAATTAAAGGGTCACGTTTGAAAATAATCCTGATTATAGGTGGGAGCTTTCATAAATTTTTTTTTTTTTCTGGTTGACTCCTATCTTTCATTTATGCCTGTTGACAGTGTCATCAAGTACAACGATTACAATCCATCTTATAATCTTTTGAGGTTTCCATGCTCTTTTGGGCTTGTTGCTCTAGTTCTAGTGACTCTATTCCAGCTGTTTTCACATTCATATTTTTGTCAGAACAGTTATTTACCTCTAGTTATTCACAAGTTATATTGCAAGAGCCTTTTTGTAATCAGTTGGCTACTTTAATGAATGTGTTTTTTCATTTTTTTTTTGTTTTTTTTGCCTAGGTTTTCCTAGCTCTCTGGAAATTGCTGCAGGTAAGTTTGAGATTGTTGATGTAAACATTGGTTTTATCAGCATAGTGATGTAGAAAGGTCGGAGTTTTGAATCAACATAGTGATGTATGCGTGATTTAAAGGCCAATGTCTTGAACCGATGGTGCTCTTTTGACAAAAAATTCTTGCAGTGCTGATCAGCATGGAAGTCGCTTCATTCAGCAAAAGTTGGAAACAGCAGGTCTGGACGAGAAGGAAATGGTGTTCTCAGAAGTATTGCCCCGGGCTTTGACATTGATGACAGATGTATTCGGGAATTATGTGATTCAGAAGGTGAGGCAATTGGGGTTTCTTGCTGGATTAGCATGCCAGGAATTTCCAGCATATTTTTTTTTCCTCACATGTACAATTCCTACTTTGTGCTTTTCCTGTGGGAATTTTTTTATCAACCACTGCAAGGCTAGTATCTCATCGTAGATTTCCTGACAAATATTAATCGTTTTCAAGGCAATTGAACTTGAGGTTTCCATAACCTCCCGTACCAGTAAAAGCTTAGTTATAGTTATGTTTGAAATTTTTAACGTGATTGTTGTAGAGCTGAATGTATTTTGTTTTATTGGGGTTTGTTATTTCTGAGATGTCTGTATGTGTTACTATTTATGAGAGTACATTCGGTCAAAAACTTCATCCATTTGTGTGGAGAAGGTTGAAAGGATGGAATTTCTGACCATTTTTTTGGCGCTTTTTGAAGAAGGTTTTTGCGCCAAGTGAGCAAAACCTAAGGATCAATTCTCGTTAATTACATGTTGCAATCTGAAAGCAAAACAGGAGAGTTAGCATGTTCTGGCATTTTTCTTCAGTTTGTGACTATCATTTTAGTACTGGTTTGCCTGTCCCTCTGGAGTTTTGTGTAAGATTTTTTCCTACCATGATAGTTACTGTGGGTCCACTTTTTGGCCTGACTTGAAATCCTCGCTGGCTGAAGTTGTGCCTTGCTGTGCTGTTCTTAGCCGAACCTACACGTGAATCGCTATTAGCGTTTATAACACTTTTCCGGTTTTGTTTTTGTTTTGCCCTCTCACCACAAAATATCGCTAAAAATACTAATATTGTTTTTCTGAAGTCTAAATGGTTCAAAAACAGCCACGTCATCCGAAACTGAATCAGAGTTTTTAATACTAATGTAAACACAATTCTAACAATCCTTATACTCTCATAAGTTGTTAGTAATTTCAACTTATGTTATTAACTTTTTTTATTTGGGCTCCTTTCCCGATTTGATTTGCTCCGCTGGATAATTGACATTGCAAGGTCTGGTAATTTTCAGAGCTATACTCAGGCATATCTTGTTCCTGCATGAAGTTGCATCTTAATGCCTCAGACTTTTTAAGCTTGGTCATATTTATGGTGGTGAATGTACACTTCGCTGTGTATCGATATTAGTGTTAATGTTTTTTCTGCCACCTAAACACATTTTTAATCTGACAGTTGCAATGGAAGGTAAGGTTCCTACCTTTTGATTGGCGTTCTCCAAATTGTAATCGGACATGTGTGCACACAAAAAACCTGATTCAAGTGGCAAAAAAACAACAACAACAACAAAATAAGATAAACGCTTATAACACGCCAACGTTTTTTTAAGACTATACGGTGTAAGTTTCTGGTTTCTTCTGTGTATATTATGGAGGAAGATGGTTTTTTTTTTTGCTGATGGTGCCGCATGTTCCTTTGTATCTTTGTTCAGTTTTTTGAACATGGAACTGCTGCCCAGCGTCGGAAACTAGCGGATCAACTGATTGGCCATGTGCTTGCACTGAGTCTTCAGATGTACGGCTGTCGAGTTATTCAAAAGGTGAATTTCCCTCTCAGATTGAAAGCGAGTTGTATTTCGATGTATCTGTTGATGGAAGGTGATGGGTAACTGCTTTAGCTTGCAGACATTTTGTTATCTCTAATCGTAATGGATCTGGATCCGTTCATATGTTAGAGGATTATTTCCACTGCACTGCATGTAAATTAGTGTCGACACACTCATTTATTGGAAACGAAATTTATGATGTAGGTCACCTTTTTTTGTACTTGAAGTGATGGACCATACCATATTAATGAATCTACACTTGAGACTTTGAGAGGTTTGCTGTTTGAAGATGAGTTAACAACAAGTTGCAAGTGCAGATGGATATTCTTTCTGCCCGTTCTTCACCTGCTAAATTGTAGCAGAAGCTTTCTTTTGTTTGTTAGGCTAAATGCGAGAGGAAGCAGGCTTCTTAAGAGTGTTAGTGAGGGTTAAGTGGGTTGTCTTATAGAGGAAGCCCTAACATATGATTTATCACTTAGAAGTTTTTATTGTCTTTTCAAAACTATATTTGGTGTACACACATACTGGCGGTGACTGTGTCAAGCATCCTACAGGGGATGGACACCTTAGGTTATTTTGGGTACAACAAAAGCCAACTATTGTTGCTTAACTTAATTGCTGTTGAACCCGGTGTAATTCGGCTTATTGGGGTTGAAATCTAACTTTCCACCTGTGGTTCTATGGTTCTGCTTTATTATTGCTTAACCCTATTTGGTTTCTAACTGTGGATATTTTTATGGTTTTCCTCTTATTCATTCAATTCCGTTTCTAACTGTGGTTTTTCGTTCTCCCCTTGTTCGTTGACCCAATCCTGTTTGGTTTTCAACTGCTGTTTTTTATGGTTCTCCTCTTTTTCATCGTTCCGACACTGGTTGGTTTGTAACTGTGTTTTGATGGTATTCTTTTAAGTGTGGTTTGCTGGTTCGCTTGTAACTTTGGTTTATGGTTTAGGCATTGGAGGTTGTGGAAGTTGATCAACAAACAGCTCTTGTGATGGAGCTCGATGGACACGTGATGCGATGTGTCCGCGATCAGAATGGAAATCACGTTATTCAAAAATGTATCGAATGTGTCCCACCCCAGCGAATCTCCTTCATCATTTCAAGCTTCTATGGGCAAGTGGTAGCCCTCTCGACACACCCGTATGGATGTCGAGTAATTCAGGTATGACTTTCTTAATCTTAGGGTTTTATCAAAGGTGTGAAACTGGTGCTTTTTCATTTATTTTCAGGGAGGATTTCAGTAGGAGTTTTTGTTTGTTTCCTTAGCTGCCTTGTATGGTTCGTTTCTCATTCCCAAAGATTGCATTAATCACCTTTCTAACTTGATGTTGCTTTAGATTCCTCGGCTGTTGGCGTGTTTGAAAACGAGGAAATAATTTTTAGATTGTATTTTTCCCCTGTTTTGATATGTTTGCCAGATGGTTTTGATGTGGTTTGGGCTTTCTTGACTGGTTGTATACAGGGATCAGAGGATGCCAGACACGGTTTATGGTGTTCGAGACTAGTTATATGCACGATAAAGAAAGGATTTTAAGGGGGGCTTTTCTGTCTGACATTTTTGCAGAGAGTTTTGGAACATTGTACCGATGATCAGAAGAATAGGGGCATTATGGATGAAATCCTTCGTTCTACCTGTGCTCTGGCACAAGATCAGTACGGAAACTATGTGGTGCAGGTAAAGATCTGAGGGAGTTCGAATTCTGTCCTTGTTTCTCTGGTTTTGTCCACTCCGTTTTTCTATTTTATGAATTCTTAGATTCTTTATAGCTGCTTTATTTATCAGCTATTGTTGGATGGATTTTTCATGCATTGTCTGTCTTTTGTTTGCCATTTTTAACCAATTTCTTCATGTGCTAGGCCATCTTTGACGTTTAAAGCGTTGTCCTGGGACACTATTTTTTTTGGGGTGGGTTTTCTGTTTTGTATTTTGTGGTTGATTGAACTTGACAGCATGTTTTGGAACACGGAACGGACATGGAACGTAGTGAAATTATCACCAAACTTGCTGGTCAAATTGTTCAGATGAGTCAGCATAAGTTTGCGAGCAATGTAGTGGAGAAGTGTTTAGAACATGGAGGCCCTCAAGAACGACAAATTCTTATTAACGAAATGTTAGGTCTCACGGAGGAAAATGAGCCCCTTCAGGTGCAAATTTCTGGGCAAAGCACCTTTTTCCAGACTTAAGTTTTTTGGCTCTTTTGTTCAAGCCTATTTTCCTTTGTGTGGAAAAATTTTCTGCGGAGAAAAGTGTTTTTTTATTTTTCTCAGCTGTGATAGGAAATTGTTTTTCCTTGTTTTGCAGGCCATGATGAAGGATCAGTTCGCAAATTATGTTGTTCAAAAAGTTCTCGAGACATGCAATGATTCCCAGCGAGAAATGCTCCTTGGTCGAATTCGAGTTCATCTCCATGCCCTGAAAAAATATACATATGGAAAACACATCGTGGCTCGTGTGGAAAAACTAGTGGCTGCTGGAGGTGAGGGTTTTGGAAAACTCATTTTATTATTTGCATACAAAAACTCAAACCCTAAACCTCCCTCACCTCTTTCTAGGTGTACATTAAAGCCTTAACCTCTTTTCCCTTCTCAAGTTGAGCCTGTCTTCTGAGAAAAAATTGAAACGATAGTTGATGATAGATATTCGACCTGAGGCCCTAAAATTAAATGGCCTCTTGACAGTCAATATGTAAACTTTTTCCATATTTCTCCGTTTATAGCCCTTTTCATCCATACTTAATTTCTTGCCCCGATTTATTGTTTTTACGAATATTGAACTTTTTAATGAAGAACTTAAGGGGCACTACCCAACTTCACTTGTACTAAATGAAAAGTCAGTTGAGGTTTGTTTTTAAAATAAGTCTCGCAGGTACATTTTTATAGAATATATTTTACTTGGGTTTATGCATCAGTGTCTGTCTACGAATAAAAATGGGGAAATTCTTCAATGTCCCGTAAACTTTGTGAATTGCTTTAAATTTTCATTATTGGTGGGACATTTTTTAACTGTTTAGTAGACTTCACATAAATTTTCCGCACTTTCATCTTCTTTTAATCCGTCCAGAACCTTATGGTTAACCCTAGAAAAGCCCTTCAAAACCTTCAGAGAACCGTTCAAAACCTTGAAAAAATATTTTTAAATAACCATACAAAACCCCTACAAAATGAATTAATCCTCAGAAAACTTTAAAAACTCTAAAAAAACGCTAAATAATATTGATAATCCCTAAAAATATTTAATAAAACCCTGAAACTTTTTTTAACGGCACAACAGGGAGAATGCAAGCTCGAAGTGAACAGGCTCGGGAGCTTGCAGCCGCCCGTGGAGAAACTATCATTTCCCAGTGAGGGAGAGAGAGAGAGGAGGGGAGTGTGAAAGGGAGTGGAGAGGAGAGGGCCAGAGGGGAAGGGAGTGGGGGACGGTGACAACAACGGCGAGGATGGAGAGGGTGAGGGAGGGGGAGAGGGTGAGGGTGGGGGAGAGGGTGAGGCGGAGGAGAGGGAGGGGAGAGGAAGAAAAACAGAGAAAAGATAGCTCCCACTTTATTATTTGTGTGGGAGTATAGGTCACAACCGAAATCGTAAAAAAAGTTTGTTTGTTTTGCATTGGTTGGTCACAACTAGAGGGGGTCGGAAGGCAAAGTATGTAGTGAGTTGAAAGGGGAGTAGCTGTGATCCAGGTGTAGTGTTTGTGCAGAGGGAACTTGGGGGGGTAGAGGGAGGGAGAGGGAGGGCAATGGGCGGGTTTTGGGTGTATAGACACAAGGTTGAGTTTTGGGTGTATAGGCTCTCTATCTTCGGTACATAAAGAGGGAGGCAATTGGGTGACAGAGTCTAGAGGGAGAGGGATAGTGAGAGGGAGGGGGAAAGAGTGAGAGTTACAGGAGAACAAGAGGGAGATGGAGAGGGAGTGGGAAAGGTCAGAGTTGGTGCACAGAGCAAGTGAAGGTGACGTGGATGTGATGTGACATATTGGGAATCGGGATTTTGAGGGAGCCTCGGCGACGGGTTTTCCGTACATATCTGTATGATTTTATGGCGCTCTTTTCTCTCTCTTTCTCTCTCTTTCTTTTCACACGCGAGCTTTAGTATCCATGGGCCATCCTAAAAAAAAAGAAAAAATAGCAAAACGAAAAGAAATAGAAAAAAAAGGGTAAACTTTTATGTATGCTTTCACCGACTAGTTGGAGGGCTTTTTTTCCTGTTGTAATTACAGTACAGTGTCAATTACGGTACAGTCTTGTCTTCTTCTTTCATAGTGAGAGCTGGGGACTCAGCTGGTGGGTCCAAGAATGTATGGGTGAAAGAGAGAAACCGGAGTAGAGAGAGAGAAACTGGAGGGGAGAGAGAGTGAGATTGGAGGAGAGATAGAGAGACCGGAGGGGAGAGAGCAACCGGAGGGGATAGAGAGAAACCGGGGGTTTTTCTATGGTGGTTTTTAGGTTCCCTTTTCCTCGTAATCCAGTATGCCGAATACCAACAGTGGAGCAAGGCAATGGGAAATGTTTTAAAATGTTTTGCTCAAAATGTGTCTCTATTTGTTCTCGGTTAAAATGGTTGGAGGAATGGGAGTGTTAGGTTTTTTTCTTTATTTGTTGTTTGGAATTTATGGTTTTGAGTCGGAAGAAGTGGTATATTTCTCTGTACCTATTCGTGGTTTTATGGTCGTGTATTGTTGATTTTCTTTCTTTCTCTCCTTTTTTTTCTCTCTTTCTCTCTCTTTCTGTCTCCCTTTCTGCTCTTTCCTTCTCACCTTTTTTCTCGCGTCGCTTCCCCTTTTCTCTCTCGGTCTTTCTCCCATCCTTATCTCTTTCTTGCTCTATAATTACCTCTTTCCTTGTCCCTTTCTTACTCTCTTTCCTTATCTCATTTCTCTCTTCTTTCTCTCTTTCCTTCTGTTCTTTTCTTTTCCCTTCTCTTTTTCTTGCTTCCCTTATTTATCTCCACTTCCTTCTCTTTTTCCCTTCCGGCCCTTCTCTCTTTTATTTTCTCTTTCTCTTCGTCTTTTATCTTTCCTTATTTCTTTTTCTACTTCTCTTTGATAGTGGGTTAGTCTCTGGCTGAACAGCGTAACATATGTATTGCATATTTTACACCTTTGTTTCTCTTTCTAAACTCTGAGTCCTGTGTGTATTGAAGATCAGAAAATAGATTCATATCTAATTGGATATTCTAGTGGTAACATAATTGAATGTCAATTGATTGCGTGTCACGATTATTGGTGGCCTGACTGAGAAATGCTGTTAGTTTGATTACTGTTAATAATATCAACAGTCAGCAGTAACTGATACTTCGTAATTCTATTCACTATTGTAAATATTTAAAAACCTATGAGCTCAAAATTCTTGAATTTGGCTTGTAGCTTTATCGAGGATTTCATTTTTTTAGAGGATCCCAATTTTCTGATTAGATCTCTTATCCTGTGGTGCTTTGTGGTTAAAAGTACAATTGTACTCTGGTCTAGATCTGTTTATGAATCTTTATCTTGGCTTTTAAGTGAATGGTCAGATGTCCATTTAGGCCACAAAATCTTCTGAAAAATTGCGACAGACACTCGCGTTATTTTTCCACTATCTATAACTAATTCTTTTTCTAAATTAAATTGTCCAATCATCGGCATTGACTTGGTATTTTCTGTTTTACCATTTCCACTCTTTTGTGTATTGATGGTATTTCATTTAATAGGGTTTGAGCTTAGCAATGAAAATACCGTTGCCAAATTCAACGAGACGGATTTTTATTGGTGAAAATAGCAGATTGAGCACCTTTGTTGTCTAAAAGAAACGTTGGTCATTGGTTAGTGAAACAAAACTAGATGTCTTCTAAAAATCCCTAAATATCCAATTTGTTCACTCGGAAAGAGAAGACTTACTCCCAGCTTGTCTTCGTCCGCTGAGTTTTTACAGATTGACATCTGTTGTCTACCTCTAATCAGGATGAGTGAATGAGTGGTGACTCTTGGCTGTGGCATATCGAAACGGGTGGCCCAAGTCCTTCAGGCAGTTCTGTGATTAAATGCAAACTTACATCTAGCACTTTATATGTTTGTTTGGCCTTTAAAAGAGCACCAATGCTCCTACCTTTGATAGCGATCTCATCTCCGCGGTTCTCGGCAGCTTGCAGAATGGCATGTAGGAGAAATAGTCGTCGATCGTTTCATCACTTGACAACTTTTGGCAATCCCATATTTCATGTCTAGTTCACGCGGAGATTAAGCAAACGTTCGGTGTCACATCGCAGCATATCACATCACATCTCATCTCATCACATCACATCTCATCACATCACATCACATCACATCTCATCACATCACATCACATCTCATCACATCACATCACATCACATCACATCTCATCACATCACATCTCATCACATCACATCACATCACATCACATCACATCTCATCACATCACATCACATCTCATCACATCTCATCACATCACATCTCGTCACATCACGTCACTTCGCACCACATCTCATCACATCTCGTCTCAACACATCACATCACATCTCATCAAATCACTTCACATCACCTCATTACAACACACCACTTTCAAAAATATAGTTATATGATGGTTGATGAATTAGGATACATACTTTTGCACCCCAAATTGTGAGTTTGCGTTGCTTTTTTATTTCGTCACCCGTCTAAAATCAATTTAGGATTTCAAGTGTCATGTAAGCATCTTTGACAACGGAGATAAGAAAAAACTTTAGTATGAAATGGCCTTGAAATGGCCGTGCTACCTTGTGGATCTAAACGTACGACAAAAGTGGAAACTGTTTTGGAAACAACGATTTGATGTGGTCGAGGTCTTTATCGTTGGCCCCTAGGGACTAGATAATGTCTATCGACATTTACTTGAGAGACCGCTTAGTAGGACTCGGTTTTTCCTTACAGTCATACACCTGTGTCGCTCGGTCATCTTTTGAAATCCCTTCGTCTTCCCTTCTCTTCTTTTGCACCTCGTCTTGGCTTCGAGACCCCATTCCATCTAAGAAAAAAAAAAGGTGACCCTCGAGCTCGAGTACTTTAAGTCAGTTTCTTGTGAAAAACATCCCCATTGGTTTCTCCCACGTAGAAGACCTCCTCGAGCTCCTTGTCTCTTACGTGGCTTTTGCTGCTTAAACAGATTTTTTCACCCACTGCCCTTCTTACCCCAACCGGACCTCTCCTCACACCCCTGCCATTGTCTAACCTCTTCCCACCATCGATGATCTCCTCATAGACGTCCTTTGCGACTTCTTGCGGAAAGGGGCCTTTTGAGTGTGAGTCTTGGCTCGCATTCACATTCAGACATCTCTTCCGTCTCATCTCTCCAACCCTCTCTTCTCTTCTCTTCTCTTCTCTTCTCTTCTCTTCTCTTCTCTTCTCTTCTCTTCTCTTCTCTTCTCTTCTCTTCTCTTCTCTTCTCTTCTCTTCTCTTCTCTTCTCTTCTCTTCTCTTCTCTTCTCTTCTCTTCTCTTCTCTTCTCTTCTCTTCTCTTCTCTCTTCTCTCTTCTCTTCTCTCTTCTCTCTTCTCTTCTCCCTTCTCCCTTCTCTTCTCTCTTCTCTCTTCTCTCTTCTCTCTTCTCTTCTATCTTCTCTCTTCACTTCTCTCTTCCCTCTTCTCTTCTCTTTACTCTCTTCTCTTCTCTCCTCTCTTCTCTCTTCTCTCTTCTCTTCTATCTTCTCTCTTCACTTCTCTCTTCCCTCTTCTCTTCTCTTTACTCTCTTCTCTTCTCTCCTCTCTTCTCTCTTCTCTCTTCTCTTCTCTCTTCTCTCTTCTCTTCTCTCTTCTCTCTTCTCTTCCCTCTTCTCTCTTCTCTTGTCTCTTCCCTCCTCTCTTCTCTCCTCTCTTCTCTCTTCTCTTCTCTCTTCTCTATTTTTTTCTCTCTTCTTTCTTCTCTTCTCTTTTCTCTCTCCTCTCTTCTCTCCTCTCTTCCCTCTTTTCTCCTCTCTTCTCTCTTCTCGCCTCTCTTCTCCCTTCTCTTCTCTCTTTTCTATTCCCTTCTCTCTTCTCTCTTCTCTTTTCTTTCTTCTCACTTCTCTCTTCTCTCTTCTCTTCTCTCTTCTCTTCTCTCTTCTTTCTTCTCTCTTCTTTCATCTCTTTTCTCCCTTCTCTCCTCTCTTCTCTCTTGTCTCCTCTCTTCTCTCTTCTCATCTCTCTTCTCTCTTCTCTTCTCTCTTCTCTTCTCTTCTCTTCTCTTCTCTTTTCTTCTTTTGTCTTTCTCTTCTCTTCCCTTCCCTTCCCTTCCCTTCCGTTCCCTTCCCTTCCCTTCTCTTCTCTTCTATTCTCTTCTCTTCTCTTTTCTTCTCTTCCCCTCTCTTCTCTTCCTTTCTCTTCTCTCCTCTTCTCTTCTCTCCTCTTCTCTCCTCTCCTATCCTCTCCTCTCCTCTTCTCTTCTCTCCTCTCCTCTCCTCTCTTCTCTTCTTCACTTCTCTTCTCTCCCCTTTTCTTCTCTTCTCTTCTCTTCTCTTCTCCTCTCCTCTCCTCTCCTCTTCTTTTCTCTTCTCTTTTTGTCACTTTTTTACATGTTTTTATCGTCAAGTTGTGGCTATACAACATGTGGAAGCTCTTGTTCTTCTTCATTGTATTGTAGTTATGGATCGTAGGCATGTTTTGGGTCACCCTTATCGTGCTCGTAGGGCTTGGGGGGTTTGCGTGGCTGTTTTTAGTGGGTTATACTTATAATTTTGGTTTTTCGGTTAGTTCTTGTTAAACTATTTCACACTGTTGTTGTTGTTGTTTTGGTTACTCTTTTTCGTGTAATATAATCACTTGCCATTCTATGTGAGTGTGCTCTATTTGTTCCTTGTTCTCAGAAGTATCAAAATGCTTTACCATTGGGATTTCTCAATAAAGATACTACTCCTATTTTTCTGTTGAAATATTTATTCACACTTGGATGGAGTTAGAAGTGTCGCGGGACCCTAAACTTTTCGTGTAATTTTTCTTTAAATAACATAATTGGTTGACATTTTTAGTTTATACGAGCTTTTTTGCTTATTTTCCTTCTCATTCATTATTTTTTGGTTGGATGTAAAAGGGTCTTCACCGTGTATAGTTATTTGGGTTTTAAAACTCTTAAAGTTGGCCACTTTCATAAAAATGTTAATAACCTCCAATGCATGTGTTAAAAATAACGTCTTACCACTTATGACTTTAGATCTTTTTTTTTCTGACTTTTGACTTACAAACTATGAATTACGGCTTATGACTTACGACTTACAATTTGTGATTTATAATTCTTTGATTTTGACGTTGCCTTTGACTTATGACTCATGACTAAACGACTTATGACTTTTGACCTATGACTTATGACTCTTGAATTTTAAATTTTAACTTATGGCTTATGACTTGTGACTCTTGACATACAACCTTTATCTTATGCACATGTTTAGATGAGATTAAAGAGGATATAGTATTGTGATTCTCTTGTTTAAAATGTGTGTTCCCCCAAAAAGTTAAGTACATCTTAGTAAAGTTGCAAATTGGTACATGGTTAGTTTCTTGCAACATTGTTTAACCATGTTTGTTCTTGTGTGAGTTCTTTCAGTTTCGTCTTGGGTTTTCCTTTCTTTTGTGTCCACGTACTCTAATGGTTTACCAACGAGGTATTTTGATAAAGCTTGGCTATTAGTATTACAACGAAGCCATCAATAGGAATGATGGATTTTCGCTCATTTTGGTTTCCAATAATAAAAAAAAATCTATCTTTTTTTTTTCATTTTTTTTTCTAATTTTTTCTCGCCAATGAATTGAAATCAACAATTATACCACACTTGTAAAGTTCAACAAGGGTACACTACACACGCGAAAACGAAGCTCAAAAACTCACAGTATGTTATCAACATTTTTATTGCTTAACGTAGCAACATTTGAAGCATGATACCTCAATTCATTTATTTATGTAACTCTTTGCAAAATTCCATCTTAAAATTTTCATCTTAACATGTGCCAAACTTCACAGCTCTCGGGCAAAAGTTAATAGCATTCCCACAAAAACTGAATTAAGTTAGTAAGAAGTTTTCAGATAAAAGAGAACGCATGAATTATTCGCATTACCGCAAAATGATTAGTCCGTACCCTCGACACCAGACGAAGTAGCACTATGATTAGTGCCGGGCTCGATCCGGCGACCTTCAGTGTGTTAGACTGACGTGATAACCAACTACACCAACGAATCATGGTAACACACTTATTATTATAATTATTTATTTTTATATTAAACATTTATCTCATGTACGGTAAAATCCAAACCGTAAATGCCCCGATTTGCAGCATCCTTGCCGTCCATGAGTCCCGGATGCCGAGAATCTATTTTAGATTGGCGGACAACGCCTCTCCCTTCCGATTGGCAGGTGTCCGATAAGCTTCCAAACTATCGCTTCACTTTTTCAGACTCTGCATCCTTTGCAAGCATTATATTAAGAATCAGTATATCACTCACCTTTTCCCCTGCCTTCTTCACAATTTCTTTACTAATTCCGATGACAATTTTCGTATAATCCAGCTGTCTGCTTCGCCCGTTCATAATTTCATGCGACCAAATACTTCAAATTTGCGTCAAACGTTAACATCTTAATTTATATCTTTTGACTGCCAAACATCCTTCTGTTCATATCTTTTTAGCTTTTATCTCAACTTTTCTATTCTCCTTCTATCGCCATGGCTACCATCGCAGCTGCTTCCGCCGTTATCCCAGCGCAGTTCGCTGGCTTGAAGCCACTCTCAAAGAAGGTTTCTTCTTCCGAAGTCTCTTTCCACTCCAAGACTCGGTTTGCTGCTGCCAAATCCCGAACCACCTGCGAAGCTGTCCCTACCTCCCTTGTCATCAGCACAAGCACTGGAGCTCTCCTCTTCCTTGGACGTTTCGCCTTCCTTCCTTTCCAGAGAGCTCAGGTTGCTAAGCAGGGACTCCCTGTTCAAAATGGTGTTTCTCATGCTGAAGCTGGAGACAGCAGGGCTCAGGAAGTCACCAGCATGTTGAAGACAAACGATCCTGCTGGATTCACTATTGTTGACGTTCTTGCATGGGGAGCCCTTGGACACGCTCTTGGATACTTCATCTTGGCAACTGGAACCAACGAGTACTTCCCTAAGTTTTTCTAGGTGCGGAGTTTTTTCTAGGTCTGTTTTGGAACAGAATAACCTTCGCCAATATCTTTTTTTGTCTTTGTTTTCTGGTTTTATTAACTTTTCTATACCTAGTTTTTTATTCATATTCTAGGCTTGCCTGGACGATTAATTCTCGTACTTCTCTTTGTTTTGTCTGCGTCTGTTCCCTAGTAGTTTTACTATATTGTTTTTTTTATTATAGCACTGGTATGTGTGTTTGAGCAGATCGTCTTTTTACTCTTTTCGTCTGCTTCTGTTTTTATCAAATGTGTAATATGCGCAGTAGTTGTGCAAATGTGGTATAAGAGGGTCGTTTAGTTTCTCTATTTGTCTAGATTCAGACAGTTATCAGTAGTATAGGTCAATCTGTTTAGTTCGATCTGTACGTGTATTGCTTCCCTGCTTTACGTCTACCTTTGAAATAAAGGTACTGGCAAGGTGGATGAACTGTATTGCGCCTGATTGGTATATGTAAAAATTATTCTTCTGATATACTCTTTTGATGTTCTATTTGTTGAGTGCAGCATCTTCCTGCAGTTTCATTTTAAAAGCTCTGTTAACTGTGATAGTTTTTTTCATAGAATGTACGGCCTTTAAGTCTCGCTTCATTTGGTTGTTCATTTGCAGATTTACCTTTTGAAAGATGACGATGACAGATTGTGGAGGGGCCAATTGCTCGTCTCATTTGTCGATTAAAGAAGCGAGTCCCTTAGGGACTCATCCTCGTCAACGACTCTGGAATCTAGTTGTATCTCAATGTTGTTTCAAAGTGGAAGGGATTAGAACTGTTCCTAAGATTTTCCAACGGACTTCCGTCTGTAGGCTTGCAATGTGAATATGGTGCTACGAGAGATGACAGCTTAGTGCCTTTAGAAGATGATGGCAGTTTGTTTAGTTCTTTTCTGTTGATTTTGTAATTCTACCACATTATGTGCCCTAAAAGAAGTATGTGTTTATTTATGTTTATATTTGAGTTGGTGGTTGGTATTTTTTCTTTTGGCATTTTTATGTCTTGTATTTTATTTGTTGATCAGCAATAATGTGTGAGAATATGAACATGAATTTATAATTTTGTCCAAATATACAATTTCTCTGTCAATTATGCAGAGACAAAGTATACAGTACTAAAATCCACGTCGAACTGTTTCTTTTTTTTTGCCTGCAATTTGATAATCTTACAGGTGTAAAATATGTCAACGTGCATAGGAAGGATTCCTCGCAGTAAGCTCCGGTACATAATTTAATCTTTAAGTTTTACTAGAAGTCGTACTATTGTTGCATCACTACACTGCCCATCGTTATTACTGCAGTGGTGTATCGAAGACCCCTTGCCGATATTAGATAAGTACACATCGATATATGTAGAGTTTAGTATCACGATCAGAGGTCGCAAACGGTCAACCGAAACTGTGACCGACCGCCCGCGCTGGATCCGGAACCGATTCGGTTGGCAAATTATGGGGGTCGGGCTATTACAGTTGGTTGATTCACCAGGAAAAAAAAAAGTCGGTTACGGTCGGTCAACCATAAACCAAAAAAATGAAAATTTTGTATAATCCAATTTTTGTACTTTGCACTCTTTGTCATCGTGGAAGTATGTGACTCATGATTAGCGTCGAAATTCTGACACTGTAATACCACTCCATTTCTCAAATCTAAGGGAACGCGACAAAGCGTCGCAAATCTGACTGGGTTGTAAACACTTCATTTGACAAATCTTAAGGAACGCGACAAATTGTAATTATTGGCTTATTCAAACGCCCTACATTAACTAATTTTGTACTTTTTCGGTCAAGGCCGGGTACGGTTAGACGGGAGAAATCAAGTTTCGGTTAACTTTTATTTTCGTAAACGCCGGTCAGTTAACTGTTAACAATTTTGGAGGGCGACATAACCCGGTCGGGCGTCGCTTACTCAGATTTTGAAAAAAAAAAACGGTCAGTTTCGGTTATGTAAAATTTTAACTTTTGCGACCTCTGATCATGATATTTAGCCAAAATATTGGCCGATAATCCGATTAATTTTTAGCGTGTTATATGGAAGTGGCGTTTAAAAATCAAAAGCTCCCTCGTGGCGCGCGTTCAGTGGGGGGTATTTGGCGTACAATTAACCGTACGATTTACCGTATGAGAGATATACGGATCCCGGCCTCATATCTAATATATCACAATATTTTTTGTTGGTCCAGGAGCGATATGTCGAGCCCTCTGACTGTTCGATATTCAATATATCGAATATCAATTTTTTCGTGATAATTTTTTACCTGATACACAACACTACTTAGTAGGCCAAGGTTCCATTACATGTCTCAGGGTGCGTCTCCATGTACTTGAAACTTAGAGAAAAAACTTTGTTTTTTAGTGCAGATCCGGCGGACCCGGATTTCGGGTGTCCCTATGTGTAACAACGACAGTTACTTGAGCGTGTGACGATTGTATACGCTGACAATGCCCGTGACGGCTGTCAACGTCTACAGTCTGTGATGACGCACGCTATTTTTTGTAGCAGGTTGTGACGTCGCATGAGTTTTCGTGACATTTGCTGCATTCACACAGGGAATGAATGATGAATGAGATGATAAAACGAATCATCCCGTACCATTCATTTCGCAAAAGAACAAAAAACAGAGGCGCCAAAATGACCGACCGCCCGGCTGTCAACCTTTTTGGAGCGTAGCTACGAACAAAAGGTACAATTTGGAGCGTAGCAAAAAACAAAATTAAAACCGCGGAGACAAAAAACAAGAAAACGCTTTACTTACCATGCCCTACTAAGCAAAATAGTAGAGTAAGTAGTAAGTAAGGGACACACTTACGTCGTTTACAGTGCTTTTGAGTACGCTGCAGTGTTGGACGAT
>JBBHKE010002758.1:214448-233126 GCA_037447655.1 Zygnema cylindricum | reverse complement strand
AAAACCACAGTTTATTTGGCCATTCAATATCCTCTATCTTTTGATGTTCATTTCATTTCCAATATTTTCCTACCATCCTATTTCCAAATCCTTACTAAATGCTCTTTGTGGGTTATTCACTAAGTATAAACACCGAGTACTTCCCAAAGTTTGAACTATGGTCTAGGCTGCGTAAATTGTGACCATATCGATACTAGCAGTGCTAAAAGCCTGAGTAAAACAAGTGAATCTCCCTCTCTCTCCCCTCCTCCCTCTCTCTCTCTCTCTCTCTCTCTCTCTCTCTCTCTCTCTCTCTCTCTCTCTCTCTCTCTCTCTCTCTCTCTCTCCGTTTGTGCACAATAACTTAAATGAGATCACATTAAATGACAGTTTTTTTCCCTCGTGCCAAATAAAGCATTTCTATCAAATTAAAAATAATCTCTGTTTTTGTGTAAAAAGTCCAAACAAACATGAGTTAATTTCAAAATTGGAACCCAAGAAACAAGTCTAAGAAAAACCATTTAAATGTCAGTTTCTATTTCATTGCTCGAAAAAACTAGTGTTTTAGCAATGTAGTAGACTTGAGAGATAGCGGGGAGAGTGAGAGAGAGAGGGAGAGAGAGGGAGACGCTATTTTTTAGGAATGTCACTTTAAGCTAGCAAGGATAATACTGCATCATTATGGTCAATGGAATAGAATACAGGTATACAAATAGTGTCGGTGGAAAATAATACATTTCCACATCGATTTTCCGTGTTTATCTTACCTCTTTCGCTTCCAACTCCTTGAGGTCATAAAAAAATGGCATGTGGTCCTAGATTCAAGCCATTCTTAACTTTTTTGTTTATGTTTAAACCTAATACTGTGACAAGTTCATTTAGTTCTTGCAAATTTTAGTCCTTTGTGTGTTTGTGTCTGTTCTATGTGTACTTTTTAAACATTGGAATAAGAAAAATTATGTGCCTATCGTGATATTTTATACATTCTTTTACCATTTTTCGCCGTTCTTATGTCATTTTTGATTTTACCGATAATAAGACGTATTGTTTTGTTGATTGAGCTCCTTGAATATGGAGTTTAAGGAAGATTTATTTTAGCAACAATAAGACTAAATAGTGAGGGGCATTGTTGAATACAAAATTCATTTTTTTTTTACAACGTTGTCATTTCATATGACCTCTTTCCTCTTTGTTCTACATTATACTGGATCCGCTTGTATCTGAAACGGTGTAATGTTGTATTGTGTTGCATTGTATTGTAGTGTATTGTACTGCATTGCATTGCATTACATTGCGTTGTTTTTTTTTTGTATTGTATTGTACTGTCTTGTTTTTTACAAGTATTTGATTGTATCAAATATTCTTTTGCACATCATTTTGTATCGAATCGGGTCTACCTAAATTTGTATTGCCTCATACGAGCTCGATGCATTGAATGCGGTATACCAAATTTAGTGTTTATACACTCTACAGTACAACACCTCGACCAAACAGTATAGCCCTTTTGATGTGCCGAATTGTCTCCCTCAAATTCTAAAACACTCAATCACCCATTTTACATCCCATTTACATTTGATCTGCTTTTCTTTTTCCGCTTGTTTTCATATTTTCATATGGTTTAGTCTCGTGGGTTTTCAGTAAGCTTTTAGTTTCATTGATGTAATGTTTCATACCGTAGATTCCATGTGATTTTGTAACTTTGTTAACAAGATCATTTATAATGTAGACGTATATAAGATCTATTTAGTGTGAACTACAGCTTGTGGTATTATGAACATTAAGTGGACTTCAAAAATGCGCCCAGTACTCTCAGGTACTGAATATACTTTAATCTTATTAAGGTTAAGTCTCAACGGATTTTAGGTCTATGAAATCTCCACATATCTAAGTCATCCGTCTAGATTAAACAATCACAGATTCAAATGGTAAGACATCCGTACATTTTTTTTTCCCTTAAGAGTACATGGGAGAGTGGTAAATCACCTTATCTAGAACAAACTTAAGACTCTGAAATAGTATAAGATATTGAGGAATTCTCCTCGTTATACGCTATTAGAATAAACGAATAATAATAATCATAACAATATAGGTGTTAAGTAATAAAGTAATAATAAAGTTAAATATTTAAAATAAACAAAACTTTTTCACTAAACTATGTTTTACAATGCCTTTATCCACATTCTCCATGCAAGTGAGTCACAAACATATTTCTAAAAAAGACGATTTGATTATATATTGAAAAAAAAAGAGAAAGAAAGGAACCAAAAAAACTAGTGAGAAAAAAAGGAATCTTTGTACTCCATTTCCTCCTCCAATTTCTGAATAATAAATCCAAAAACATTTTTCCTATTCTTGATGATCCACAAAAAAAAAAATTGATTAAAAATTTAACCCTCGCAACTCTCTCTATAATACTACAATTCTTAAAATTGACTGGAAAACACAAAACCTAAAAACGTTAGAAAAACATGTCTACAGAAAAGGGGGAAACATAACCCAACGGTTAGGGTATTTGGGCCGTTCCGCCTTCCCATTAAGAAGCTGCAAAAAAGACAAAAAAAATACTATGTTTATCAGAAAACAACACCCACAAGGCATCAGTTTCTAAAAAAAACTAAACATATATCTCTGTTTATGAACAACTAACCAAACAAAACACTCCTCCCTTTCCATCTGTCTCCTCTCCCCATCTCCCTCCCTCCCTCAAAACAGACACGATCTCTATTAAACAATACTCAAACTTAACTCACCATTTGAAACGCATTGTTTTGGGCAATTGGGAGGGCAGATTGGGAGAGAGGGAGGGGGAATTGGGAGGGAGGGAGGGAGAATTGAGAGGAAGGGAGGGAGAATTGGGAGGGAGGGAGGGATAGAGGGAGGGAGGGAGAGAGGGAGGTAGAGGAGGGAAGGAGGGCAGATTGGGAGGGAGGGAGGGAGGGAGGGATGGAGGGAGGGGGGGCAGATTGGGAGGGGGGGGGAGGGAAGGGGATGAGTGAGATGAGGGGAGTGGAGGGAGGTGAGGGAGGGAGGGGTGGACGGAAGATGGAGAGGAGATGGGGAGGGGAGGGAGGAGGAAGATCTGCATAGTGATGGATGAGGAGGAATGGAGGATGAAGGATGATGGAGAGACGGGAGGGAGGAGTCGAGAGGAATGAGCGGAGGGAATGAGAGAGGTGAGATGAGATGGAGGATAGGGATGAGGATAGGATGGATGAGAAGAGGAGGATGAGAGGGGAGAGAGGGAGGGATAGAGGGAGGGAGGGAGAGAAGGAGGGAAAGAGGGCAGATTAGGAGGGAGGGAGGGAGGGAGGGATGGAGGGAGGGAGATCAGATTGGGAGGGGGGGAAGGGAAGATTGATTGAGAGGGAGGGAGGGAGGGAGGGTGGGAGGGAGGGCAGATTGGGAGGGAGGTAGGGCAGATTGGGAAGGAGCGAGGGAGGGAGAGAGGAAGAGAAGGAGGGAGGGAAAGAGAGAGGGTGGGAGGGAAAGTAGTTTGGGTATCATTACCTGATATTGGTTTTTTTTTTTTTGGTTTTCGAGTTAACCCTAATTTTTAAAGTAAAAAAAGGTGATGGAATGGAATGGAAAAGAATGTAAAACTACCATTAATTTATTTTTAAGGTGAAAAGAAAGCGAAGGAAGGGGGAAAAATGAAGTAAAGGAAAGGTAAGGAAAATTTTTAAAGAAAGAAAAAAATGAAAGAATGCACTAAAAATGGTAAAAGAAAAGCACGTTTAATTTTTAGGGTTAGAAAGAAGGCGGATCGAAAAGAAAAGAAAGTGAAGGAGAGTAAAGTATGGTTCAGTATGTCGCCACTTCTTTTCGAGTTGGGTTTTTTTTTTTTTTTTTCAAACGTCTCTTTTTGTTTGGCGGTCCTGAGCGGTCATCTTGGAAAAATTACATGTCGTTGCACGGATGAAAAACGATGGCTTGGTACGGACGGATTCGAGTCATTCAGTACCTAATCGTACGGCAACATGAATGACATCGCGACGTTTTAGTTGACGTGAGATGACGTCAAGGACGATTCACGTCCAAACAAAACGAAAGGACATTCGTTTTATCATCTCATTCATCATTCATTCCCTGTGTGAATGCAGCAATTGTAGACGTACCGCCATCCAGCCTGTGCCGTTTCACAGTTGCATTTTGCCTTTGCGTCTCTTGTCCGCGCGACGTGAAATGGCATCGGAATCTTGAGACCCCTGGCAAAATAAAATCCGTACCAAGCGCAAACGGACAAAACCAAACAAATTGTGTACTTTGCTTTGTCGTACCTGAACGCAAACGGACAAAACATAGCGGATCGTGCACTTTTCGTCGTCGCTTGAATTCTTTTGAAATTTCCTGGAAATTTCTTACACGTGCGACTACGTGTTTTTATATGTTTTTCAAAAAATCTTTTTAAAACACATCTTCCCTGTGTTTTAAAGAAAAGTTTGAAGATGACGTTTTTTGGCGTGGCCGTGGGTCGAAGAACACAAAACGACAATATGTAGTTCATCTTAAATTCGATGATGACGCAAAATGTACTTCTCATTTTTTCTTTTTTTGTACGGTTGAAACTTACGCGGTACGGCTCTAGTTTTACAGGAAAACGACAAAAAAAATCCTTACTTAGGCACATGGAGACGCACCCTCAATAAACGTAAAAATACGATACGTTTACTGAAGGCCTATGTTCCATTGTGTCGTGTCCGACTTTTCATTTGCGTGGCAAATTCTAGATGGTACCACGTAGGATACTCTTACAATTCTGCAAAACTAAAAAGAATCTTTGACAGCAAAGTGTGAACGCACTATCTGTACCAGTGGAGGTAAAAAATGACCCGTACGAGACATTGCATAAAATCTGTACGAGCGGAAGAAACTTAAGATTTGTAAAAGCGTACAAAAATGTCAGAATGGTTAATGGATGGCAACAGAAGCTTGAAAGAATATCCTCTCGCAAAGATTTTCTCGCGGCTTGCGGTGGCCTCGCATCCACCTTGGCAGAAGGCACATGGCCTATGCGACGTGTAGCCACCTGATCGCGCGTTCTTCGTAGATATTTTTTCACTTTTACGCGCGGCACAATGCTATACATTCAGGTTCTTAAAATGACCTCCTTCAAGTCACATGTTGCAAACTGAAAGGTTCGACTGTTGGCGTATTTGATTCTGCATCCGACGGTCAAGGTTTACGCCCATAACCTTGGAGAATCGAATCGGTCATTCAGTAACCTTTTTTTTTTTACCAAAAAAAAATTGGTACAACACTGTACGAAACAATACCGGCATCGGTAAACAACCTCATTTTTAACCCCAAAGGTACTTCACCCTTAACCTTGAAGAAATAATAGAGTAAGTGCTAATTTAGAGTATGCCCACATGTACTTGTAACTTAACGAACTTACTTCGTAATTTAGAGCAGGTCCTCCGAACCCGGTTTTTAGGTGTGTAACAACGAAATTGTTTCTTAAAGGTGTGGCAATTGTATACGTCAAAAATGCCCGTGACGGTTATCAGCGTCTACAATCTATGATGACGCACTAAAAAATCTATGATGATTTTCTGTAACTGCTTGTGACGTCGTCTGTTTTACCGTGACGTTGTAGACCGCCTTCCACCCAGTGTCGTTTCATGAAGAAGTTGCGCTTTGCCTTTGCGTCTCCTGTCCGGTTGACGTGAAATGGCATCGGAATCTTAAGACCCCTGCAAAAAGAAATCCATATCGGACGGAAACGGACAAAACAAAACAAATTGTGTACTTTTCCTCTTCATACTGAACGCAAACGACAAAACATAGCGAATCGTAAACTTTTCCTCGTCGCTTGAAATCCTTTTTAAATTTTGAAAATTTTCGACACGTGCGAATAAGTGTTTCTTATTTGTTTAGCGGGAATACTTTAATTTAAAACACATCGCCTATGTGTTTTAAAGAAAAGTTTGATGATGACGTTTATTGACGTGGCCGTGGGTCGAAAAAACGGAAGATGACAACATGTAGTACATTCTAAGTTTGACAATGGCGCAAAATGTACTTACTACTTTTTCAATTTCTTTGTACTGTTGTTACTTACGCGGTACGGCGCTAAGTTTTACAAGAAAACGAGAGAAAAAAACCTTACTTTGGCACATAGGGACATACCCTTAGTGTTATTAAAGTTATTTTGTGTGAAGGTGTAAAAAAAACAGTTAACACTGATTTTATAGAAAAAAATTAGCTTTGTGGCACGCCAATTTGTGTCGACTTAGTAATACGGACGCTGAGGTTGCATCAACACTATTTCATGTGTGGGTGTAATTCGTAACATACAAATTAAATTAAAATTTAGCATTATTTTAGAAATTTTATTGTTCTATATTGTGGGCCTCTTGCCAATTTCAATATGTGACAATTTTTGGATGCCCGATAGTCGATATAGTCTCGGTATACCCAGAAGCTCAATATTGTTATATTTTGCCGATACACTGTATCGATTTGACGATATACTAGATCGATATGCCTGTTGAAATCATTAGATTTAGGTTATATTTTCTAGGTCTGAATAGATTAAAATCAAAAGGAAAAACGTAGGCAGCTTGTCTCCACCTCCTCCCTCTAGCCCCCATACTTGTTGTAGTCACTGAAGGAAAGAGAGGGTGGTGGAGCCATGGCTGCCTCAGGTCCATAGGAAAAACTGAAGAGTGACATAAGTCACTCCCAACAAAAAGGTGAGTCCGGCAAGACTTGACATAAGTCACTCTCAACAAAAGATGAGTCCGGCAGGACTCGAACCTCCGACCGGCAGAGCGAGGGGTAGCCGTCAACTCTAACCGATCTGTCGTAGGAGTTCTTAGACTACCTAGGGTTTGAATTATATTAAAACAATGTTTAGGAACTCTAATCCGATTAACGGAATTACAGATGAAGAACATAGAGACTAGTTAAAACATTGTGCGAACATGGACCTGCACACAACACATATACCAGACATTTGTTTCAACATCTAGCATTAAAAGCCGGTTTGGATCCAACGACGCATATCATCGCCGAGATCCCGGAATGGCCGCTTTGGCGGTCTTTGGGTGTGACATGACCTGGTGCCATGTGGCAAGATAGCATTGGGAAGCGGGAATCTTGGAGAGCATGAGGACGAGTCCGAAGGAGACAGACGTCCACTCCATGGCCTTGTCATACACAGACCGTACAGAAAGGTCATCGGCCATGGTACCTTCTGTACTGTACAGTCTTCTGATTGGAGCGTACTTTAGTAGATAGGGGTTGTGAGAGGGGTTTAGGACTTAGAGAATTTAGGAGCTAGTCGCCTCTCTCCCAGAGAGCTTCTATAAATATTGACATCTTTGCCACTTGATATTTTATCACCTGGTTGGGCGTTTTGTGTGATTCCTTTTTCTGCGTACTCAGGGGAGTCCAGACTGCACAGGGGTGCAGTCAGATTGTTTATTTGCTTGCTGGGTAGTTGTGGTCTTGTTGAAAGTGGGTCAAAACTACCAGAGGCTTCACACGGTCCAATGGGGATCCAATTACAATCCGATACACTAGAACGATATCCATATACTCATACCGTGATCATCAAGAGGCATGGCGTCTTCATCCCTTCTCGGTGGGGGATATCCGCCGTACAGTACTATGAAAAACCTTGAAGAAAAAACATTGGCACTACATTTGTACGGACCCCCACCTCCCACCAAAAGTATAAGGATAACTTTTGTTGGTCCCCGAGCGATACATCGAGCCCTCTAACTGTTTGATATATCGAATACCGAATTTGTCGCGACAAAAATTTCCCCGAAATACAACACTCATTTTAGGTTATCATATTAACGTTCGTTCTATTTCTGTGTGCTAACATCCATTTAAAGTTAGTATACTTGTGAAAGGCACTTAACTATGTGGGAATGAGATGTCACGTAGACGTTCGGTACAAAAGTAGACCTGTCGAATATGAAACTAATTTCTAGGAACATAATATAAATTGGCTAGCATTAAATGAAAACTTTCCATATTGTCATTAATTCCATTTTAATAAAACTAATTTATTTTTTAGCACCAAAAAGAGTCGCGACAAAATTAGTGTTAATAACGCTATTAAGATGGAATATCGTTATCGCTTCCGAGGGGATATATTTTGTTCGTCGAGAGGTTTCCCACATTATTCCTTCGCGTCGGATTGGCATTGTATTACTTGATGTTGCGCGTCGTACATTTGGTGACGTTGTTTTGGCGAACCCTACCTCGGATTTGTCATCAACCAAGTGGCTCGATATGTGGGTGTGGCCGCTAGTGACGTGGCTAGGAGGAAGGAGCGTGATTATATCGCGATGCTATGGATGGGTTCATTCGGATGGCGGTCGAAATATTTGGTTGTTTGGGTGCGGCTTTGGACGAGTTCCTCCGTGCTTGTGGTCGGCGCTCGTTCGAGCGGCGGGGACTTAGGAGCCTTTCTGTTTCAGTACTTTTTATTGTCAATGTTTATCTGTGACCCTACAACGAGTGCAGGCTTATATCCTCCTTGGATCGTCTATTGCAGCTATAGATCGTCGACGTGTCCCGGAACTCCCTCCTCGTGCTGCTCCGGGATTCAGGGACTTGCATGGTTGCATTTCGTAGATTTTTAGTTAAGATGGGGTTTTGTTGATAGATGTTGGATCTTTCCTTTGATGTTTAGTTTGTTGTGTCTTGCTTCTTTGGGTGTTTTCGGTTTATCTGCCACCTTTTCGTGTCTTCGTTGCTTTTGCCTTGCTTATCCCTTTTCTTTCTTCCCCCCACATGTCGTTTTTCAGTTTTTGCAAAGCTTCTTCCTTTTGTTCCCATGGACTCAGATGATTTACCATGGCGCAACCATTTTTTTTTACCATCTCAGTAGTATACCATCTCAGCACTTCGCAAACAATAGAAGGAAATGCCAGAACTGAGATGAAAAATTGACGGTAAAAGGACATACTCAAAAAATTTAGTCAGATATCGAAAAAAAAAAACAGAATGATGGTGAACATGTGACACGAGATCTGTCTACAGAAAACTAATATCCAGTTTCATAAAATCAACTGAAAAAAAGTTATGCGCCCGGCACTATGAAGCACATCACGTATCATAACATTACACAACTCATGTACTAAAATAGAAACAACTCAACAAATTGCAAAACAAGGAAAAAGAAAAACAGGAAAAAGAATCTTCCTGGCATCAAAGCAAACATAGGATTACTTTACAATTTATCATCAGTCCTTGTCCTCAAAATGTAAAACATTAACAGAGACAACCATCTTAACCACCAATCTAAACCATATTTTTCTATTTCCTTTCCTTTCTTCTTAAAGCTTCTTTCTTTATAAAATGGTTCTTCCTTCGTTTGTTTCTCTAATTAAGCTATTTCTCTTTTATAGAAACAGCTCTCTTTTACAAGCGACACAAAGAGATTACGTCGATCGCGGATCTTTAAACAGGTAAAGACCAAAAAGAAGAGAAAAAAGAAAAACAATGTCTTTCCGGGAACAAATTTCCTGCGTGTAATTTACAATATCGAGACCGCCTTTCGTCTCATCTGACGATGAAGATATATTGACACTATTTTCCTCAAGACAAGCGGACAAAATTTTCTCAGCGGTTAAGTCGCTAAGGGAATTGTGCAAAATTTTATACAAACGCTCCCTCTCCCTCTCCCTCTCCCTCTCTTTACTGCTATTCAATAACAGCTCGAATTTTTTTTGTAAGGAGCAATTCCACTCTCTCACGAAAAAAATCCAATTGAACCTCTGACAAATCAACCCTATCCGTCCCTTCGCCATTTTTTACCCCCATTTCAGTCCCTTTCCGCCCTTTTCGCCCCTCTTTTTCCCCCTCTTTTTTGCCACTTTTAGCCCTTTTTTTGTCCCCTTTCTGCCACCTTTTCGCCACTTTTTGTCTTTTTTCCACCACCACTTTAATTGATGTTTTCTTTTTTGGGTCCTTTGGGACGTGAGATAACTTTAATAAGCTCTCGTTGACCGGAAACTTGGTACAATATGCCTCTCCCCTCCAACCAACTGCTCCAAGCCTGAAAATTACCACACTTCTATTTCAAAATTAGAGTCTCCAGCATAGGTTTAATTTGCAAAAACATTTGGAAACACCATTTGTTATCCCTTACATTAAGCATTATATACGGGTATTCACGATTGGAAACGTTATATATTTTTACGTTGTACAGTACACTTTTTATGTGGATAACAGCAACTTGAAATGTTCTATATATTGTTAGCTTGTATAGTGCATGTGAGACGGATCAACAATTGGAAACGTTATATATTGTTACTTTGTCCCGTACACGTACTGTATGGGTATTAACAATTTGAAATGTTATACATATTGTTACCCCCATAAAATGCTTGAACCGTAATACACATACATTACGCAAAATACCCGCGTAGTACTCGTCTTGTACTGAGTAAACTATATATAGTGTTTCCAATTATTTTCAAACATTAAAGTTATGGTCTTAAATAACATTCTTCACAACATACCGCACTGCCTTTCGCTACTAAATTTGAATCACTGTAATTCAAGTAAATGCTTTTTTCACCCAAAATCATAAGTTAATGTAAGTAATTTATGAGGCCCGAGGCACGTGCCAAAACATTATTTAGTGTAGTTTGTTTTTATAAAGTGTTAACGCTGGTAATTTACTAAACAGTGATAGGCAGTGTACTTTCTACCAACACAAAGAAAAGAAAGAACTAGCAAATGTTATTCACAAGGAAATTGACATATTCGGGAAAATAGTTCCTCACCTTATTTTGACTATCTGTCAATGCAAGACGGATATTTGGAGCTTTTGCAGAGAGTTTCCGGTCCAAATAAGTGGCAAGTACTTGCAAATCTTGCAAGTCTCCCAAAGATCCTTGTAGTTTGCGTATATTTGCAAGTACATTTCCGAACCTTTCACGTTCACCATAAACGGAACTAAGGAGCTCCATGGAGTAACGTAATTCTGTACCTCACCACAACCACCACCAGTTTTGATATTTTTGATTGACCTGTTTGCTAAATGAGAACTTTTTTTACTAAAGGTCTCCCAAGTACCAGTCATTTTGAGATACACAAATCTCTCCTGTTGGATCGGCATCATGATACTATAATGGGCATAACAAAAGGTTACCTGTACTTAACCAGGCATGGTAAATGGGTCAAAATGGAAAAAAAAAACACGTGCGAAGATTAGAGAAGACAGGAGGGAGACAGAGGAAGAGGGAGGGAAAGGGAGGGAGAGGGACGCGGAAAGTGGGAGTAACATATTGGTGGAGGGACACAGAGGAAAGGAAGCAAGGAGGGAGACTGGAAGACACAAAATTTTCCAGGTTCACAAGATTGAAGCTAATAAATCTTTGCTTTCCTTTTCTTCCCAACATCAACAAATGTCATCCATCTGAAAATTCTGTAGCTTGCCAATACAGAAATTGTTTTCCACAAATTCCATTGGCTATTTAAACTCACCTCGTTAGTTTCCATTGGCAGTGTAACATAGCAGGAATCGGATTCTTACCTCGGAGGCCTTTTCGAAGATCATGCACGGTATCACACTGGCGTTGATCCAAACCAGGTAATAACTCCTTTGAACCCTTCAACTGTCCACCTCCATTTGATGACTTTGTACCATTTGCGAGTGATGGAGTGCCATTTACGTTCTTTGGTCCCAAATCTGCACAAGCCATAAATAAAGAAAGAAGGAATCATGTTAAGAAGGAAAGAAAAAAATGCGTTGAAGGTTAAAATGAATACAAACTGCGAAAGCTCACTGACTACATTGTAAAGAAAACAAGCAATCGACGACTAGCTTCTGAGAGGATGTCAATGTAAATGCATTTCTCATAAAGAAGGTCGCTGAATGCTGTGTCCTTAGACGAGAACACCATAGCTCCTTGAAAACAAACATCCAGAAAAAACAACATAACTTCGAATCAAGGATCTCTCGTCTAACACAAATATATTTGTCAACTTAAACTCCACTCACTTCATCCAGCTCATGGTAGATGTCACAAACCCATATGGTGGTACAGCCTGTGTCATTAATAGAGTTAAGGTTTTTTCACCATATAAATCAACTGAACTCAATGAACAACATTCCTATTTCCGTTTGGATACCGCCAATAGGAAGGTAAGAATCTTATACATTTCCATCACAAACTTCAGATTTTTAATCTGACAAGTGCACTCGGAAAAAAAATGATTCAGGTGGCAAAAAAAAACATTAACACTAATAGCGATACACAGTGTAGCACCAACGAAGTGAAACCCTTCATAAATAACAAAGCCTCTTTTTCCCCTAACTCTTTTCCCCCTGATGGCTATAATTTTTTAATGTAGTCGAAATAAAAGTAAGCAACATAAAGTCGTTGACATAAATGTCGAACTCCTTATATGAGACATGTTAATAAGGAACCTACCATCAATGTGCCACCCTGGGTGCGAAAGTATTGGAGCAATGTGTTGCAAGAGAAGAGCTGGTACCACCAGTCTTGATGGGGCATCTACTAATGCCCTGTATTCCTTTTTGAAACAGGGTTTCTTAAGCCAGTTCTGCATGAATTCCAAACCCACCATCTCAAATAAGACCAACCACATAACCAAGCCAGGTGCAAGTTCATACGCAAACAACAACTGATGGAAAACAACAACCACTCAAACAATTTTCAGAATGCAATTAGACAAAACAATTGACGAAAAAATTAATGGCTGCTCATGTATATGATATTAGGGAAGTTCTCCAGACAACCGAAACAGACAAAGCCTGCATAAACATATCTCTATCATCACAAAGTGTTCTCTAAAAAAAAGTGCACCACAGCCACTAGATCCAGTTCCAAAGTAAGTACTCCGCTGTACCCAAAACTAAAAAAGATGTGTACAAAGACATCAAGGATAAATGAAGCAGACCGATCATAAATGAAATTCTATGCATTAATCATACATGAAATTTAATATCTATGCATTAATTCAAATCATGATGAGTAAGTGAGACACAAGGACAGAACTCAACGAACAGACACCCCACAAAATTGTGGAACCAAAAGCAGTGAGATACAAGGACAAGAACCAACAAAGAGATACTTCACAAAATTGTTGAACCAAAAGCATTGGGTTGACACAACATTGAAGTGCCCCATTCAAAAATGTGGAAAGAAGTTTCCAAACTCACATCAAGTGACTGGAAGAAGAGAACGGCTGATTTGCTGCGCAAAGTGTTTACAGCACCAGATACCATTTTTGCACGTTCTGCTTTCATACGCTTTTGTACGTTTTTAAAATGCTCAACCTCAGCTGTCTCCATGTTTTCTGCTTCATCCTTGACAGCCTTAAAGGTTTCCTGCATTCAGCAATAACCTTAATTCATACGTTAAACATCATCGCTTTTATAATAAAAATATATTATAAAATATAGCACATGTACAATTTTAAAATGTCCAACCTCGACTACCTCCATAATTTTTTGCTACAATTCTCGACCCTGCATTCAGAAATTGTTTAGGGGCTTTGTCATTAACAGCAAAAAAAACCTAAATCCGTTAGAAAGTCTATTTTATATGACAAAAAAGTACTTCACGTCAATAGCCATGTAGAAATAGACAACGTATAATATGACTTGAAAGACCCCGATCGACAATCTAACAATAATCATGCCAATAAGCATCATATCAACATAGAGAGACACATATGCAGGGACCACCAACAGTGGAAAAACAAATGTTCACCCCAAAGTTTTGCAACAATGGTTCCTCCGACGCAATCGAGATACAACAGAAAGAAATTGCCACATTATTCAACCAATATCTAAAATCTTCAAGAAATGTCTTTGACTCACATTAACAACATCTAACCAATGCAGGCAAAAAAAAAGTTATTTTCACTTGAATTAAGTCGAGTAAAAATCAAAAACACCATACCTGCATAACATCCCTATCCCTCAAAGTGCCAAGAACACGAAGTAGTTTTGAGATACTCTTGGCGTTTGCCTCTTTGGGAATGTCTGCAAATTTCACAAAGCAACAGTAAAATGTGAGCCACCAATGACCTTTTGCAGGCAATTGGAAAGCCAGGTCCAATTTATTTTATTATAATTACTGGTTCCTGCATCGTTTTTGGTTCTTCTAATGATTACTGGTTCTTATTATGAATCCTTTCCTCTAAATCGACCATAACAATTATCTGCACAGAGCAGTTCATAAAGGATACCTACATCATTAATAGACTTAATCAAACTTACTCGAGTGTGAGTACTTTTGACCCGAAATCATACACTAGTGTTAGTAACACTATTTTTTAAATGGTCCACAATGAGCCACATTGCAAAATGTAATTTAGTGCAAAAAAATTGCTTTAACACTTACAATTCACCAACTCTAATAGCATAGTCAGTGTACACTGCCATTCGATCTTAGAGTCAGTAAATTAATACCGTTAACACTTTATTAGAATAAATCACACCAAAATTTGTTCTGCCACATGGCTCATTCTGGGCCGCTTACTAATGGTGTCATTACCACAAAATTATAATTTTAGGTCAAAACCACGCACTCGAATTAGAGTGATTAACTTTAGTAACGATGAGCAATGTAACATACCAATGAAAGGCTCAAATGTGACAACAGCAGTTCGGAGCCGACGCAGAGTCACTCTCAAATCATGGACGAACTTCACATCCTGAAAACAAACAAAAGTAACTTGACAGCAATATCAGAACCTGAGTTTTCAAAACCCTAAAAATATTGAAGACAGGGTCTCAGTATTGACACTAATTTGTGATCAACTTTTTGCATTTACATCAAGTCCAAAACAGCCTAGCTAATTTCAACAAAAAAAATTAGATACATAAATAGCCAAAAACATAATCTCACTACACTGCCTGTCGCCAGTAGTGTTAGTAACAGTTATTCGGTCGTACCTTTTCTTAATAACACAGTTTTATGAAGTGGCCTTTAATCGACCACACTCTCTGTACTGTATTAATTTACTGACACTACTTTAGATTCAAAAATACTAACTATTCCTTCACACTTAAAGGGCGGTGGGAAGTGAAACGTCCAGTGCCCTTCTAACATCAACAGATGTCACATCAATGCAAATAGAGTTCAACAGAATGAAGCAAGATCCCTGCTTGAAAATGAAATACGCAAAACTATAGATGCTGAAAAAGTCACGGTTAGCCTTTAACCTTTCAAAACTGACACTCAAGAGTATCCTCACCCGGAAACAGTGTTCAGCATGGCTCAAATGTGCAAAAAACTTTGGAAACGCTATATGTGGTGTCCATCGAAAAAACAATATAACACGTATAAGTACGGGACAGATACATGTAGCGTTCTCAATTGTTTTCACATGTTCAAACTTTGAAAGAAAGTGGTCACAAATCATTCGATGACAATGATAATCTGAAATAGTGGAAGAGCTCAAAAGAGTAATATCCATCATTCCATAAAAATGACTAACGTGATTTGAAACAGAGAAAGAGCCTACAAGAGTATTATCCATCACTCCATAACAAGCACTAACATGATTTGAAATAGAGAAAGAACTTACAAGAGAATCATTCAGCTGATTGAGCTGTTCAGAGGCATCCTGATGAAGCTTGTTAAGGCTAGCTGTGATAAGGGAATGGAATGTTTCCTTGTGTGCCGGAAGTACTTCCACCTGAAGAAAAACAAAGGCCCGGACAAACAAGAAGAAGAAAATGAATACAAACCAAAGAAGTGTAAGGAGACTTCCATGTGCACTCGAGGCATAACATTCTGCTAGAATCATTTGAAATAACCAGGGATTGCTGCATACTAAAGTTTCAAACATTGTAAAATCCTTTCAATTTGGCAACACGTGACCTCATTTTGTCAAATTGTTCAGTTTGCTGAATACACTGCACTTCGCTTTAAGTGTTAATAACAATAATGTTGTCACAACATTTTTTGGTCAAAAATTAGAAAAGTGTTAAAAACATTATTTAAGGGAGTGGACAATCCAGCACGTCTTCCTCCAGTAAATTCGCATGAAACATTATTTTTTGGAATTGACACAAATAATTCCATTTCATTGATTGCAATACACCGTGCGGCTTCACCTTTGAAAACATCAATGTCACCTACATCTTAACTTGACAAATTCTTTGTAAAACTCTAAACAAGCAACAGGCACAAGAATGATCTCTGCCGTTACCATTTCAGACCGAAACAACGTTAACACAAGAAAACATTCCATGATGTAACATAAGTCACGAGAAAACATTTCAAAACGTGACAAAAGTCACAAAAAAACATAGAGAAAAATGTGACATAAAAACATTCAAAAATCTGACGTAAGTTTGTCACAAGAAAAATAATGGAGAGGGGAAAGGAGAGAGGGGAAGAGAGGAAGAGAGAGAAAGCCGAAGATATATAAGCTTAAAGTTTCTCCCTATCCATATTTAACAATACTGGATATACTGTAAACCTCATGTATCACCAGAAACTAAGCCTCATGCAATTCAATACAAAATACACAGAAAATCAACAGAATAAAGTATAATAAAATCTTCGGCAACAAACGAAAGTATTTACAGACAGGAGAGCGAGAGAACAAACCTGGTTAACATTTGGAGTCCCGTTTGTAGATAGTTCATCGAATTTCTCACTGAATATGTGGTCGATTAAAGCAGCAACATTTTTCTCTGTTGAAACAACCTGATTGTTCTCTGCTGAAACAACCTGGTTGTTCTCTGCTGAAACAACCTGGCCATTCTCTGTTGAATCCACCTGCTGCTCTTCAGCTTGCTTCTCTTCATTCACTGCCTTTCCTTTCTTTCCTTTCTTTTTCTTGGAAGTAGAGACTTCAGTTTTGCCACCTGTCAATTTCGGATTCAACTCACTTTCTATCTCGCGTGCCACGTCCCAACCGTCACTCTCGTTTAGGTTTACATTTTCGTTTTCGTTTTTGTTTTCGTTCTTATTCTTGTTTTTGTTTTTGATTTCTTCTGTAAAAGCAGCATCCCAGTTATCTTCTCCACCAAGTTGCTTGTCAGCAACTTCATCATCTTTATCAACAATCACAACAGATTTTGACGAATGACTTCTCGTTTTTTTCGAACCACGGTTTGCTTTCGCACTGACAACAAAACCATGATTCTCCAATGGTGAGCCAAAACTTGAAGAAGTGTTAAAAACACAGTTTGTAAATTTGAATTTTGAAATATTGCCGCTAAAAGAGATGTCCGTGGACTGGTTTCGTACAAATTCTGTACATGATTTCAGCACGACAGTTCTAGAAACAGTTAAGCCAGCTTTGGAAACATATAGTGAGGCTGCCATAGCTTGCTTGTACACTTTGGCAAGAAGATGCTTTTCGGTCCAATGTCTGCACAGGAAAAAGCATCTTTTTTTCGGAAGATATATAGTAAAGATCTATGCTCGGAACGTGCGAAAGCTTTTGTACGACACGGGAACTTTTGAACATAGAACGGGAACACGGGATTTAATTGCGCACTGGAAATCGAAATCGGACGGCCACAATTTTCCCGTAGAAAAAGGAAGGGAACAAGGGAGCTTCGCCACATAGAACTGGGACTTCCTATAGTGGACGTTTCGTGCAGCCGCAATAAATTACGGTTACCCGCACGAATGAAAGGGATTCGAGCGAGGACCAATGACATGTCAGAGATCTTAGAACATAGGTCAAGATAAATGTTTTCGAGCTGCCCGACCTGTTCGTAGTTCGTGAGTTCGTGACAGCTCGCTCGCGCGCTCATCGGCTCCGATATTTTTGGGACGCGCCTGACCGTCCGATCAGTAGACATGAAGTCATGGCTGAATAGTCAATTGGCAGTCATAACAAACAGCCGTACGGTACGCACCAATAACGCCAAAAGATTGAGATTTATAGCTGAGGGTTCCAGTATATACTGTGGACTTAAGTACAGTGCAGATGTCGTAATCCAAGGAAAATGCTTTGCTTGACGTATCTGTTTTGAATCTTTACACTGCCCATTTGCTAATATCGTAGAGGATTTATATGTGCTAGTGTAAAATTACTGTATACTACACTAAATATATAAAATTGAGCGTGACGAAATTTTATCCACTTTTTTGAATGTTTTTGCTGATACTCTTTTGGCCGAAAAATGTCGAGACTGATTTAGAGTTATTTACTCTAATAATGATGAGCATCTGACAGTCAGTATCACTTTTCTTAAAGCCCTCCAATACGCAATTTGCAGTTTCGACCGCCGCCAATCACGCAGGGGCTGGTTGTCGCGAACTTGCTAAACCGGGACGCACAACAGGTTAAGGGTGGACTTCCATTAGGCGTCCCAGTAATTGTACGGAAATTTTTACTGAAGGGCGTGCCTTCCATTAGGTCGCGTCTGTAAACCTGCGTGGCTCATTCTGGTTGGTAACACGTAGTTTAATATTCGATGCTTAAAATCTGGAAAGAATCTTCGAATGCAATGTCAGAACGCAAGACTGTAACGTAAGCTTCTAAGAAAGGTCTAAAATTCGTAGCTTATAATTTGATGCACAATGGTTGGTCTTACTCGGTGCGTCCAAATGTCTGCGCTGGATTACCTTCCGTGCGGGAAGTCATTTTTAAAGGCATGTTAATGACCCTGCGGATTACCTTCAGGTGGGAATTGGACAACACGCAGGGCCAAATCGTTCAAGCGCTGTTGGTTAGGGACGCACTTACCGCCGCCAGCTTTGACGTTTAACGCATAACCTC